>JAQGCH010001284.1:0-16394 GCA_034699485.1 Nanhermannia elegantula | reverse complement strand
GTGCCTCGTATTTGGCTGGTCCCTTCCCCGAACGGAGGAGTCGGGACCGGTGGACCGATTAGTGGATACGCGACAATATAAAGTGATTGAGATATAAAGAAATGACGATATTTTTTATTTGGTTATGAAAAACTATATTATTTTTTAAAATAAAAATATAGTATTAATTAATTTTTCTAATATTTATTGATTTTGATTATAAGTTTTAATTACATTTGATAAAACTAAAACTTAAATAGTATCAAAATATACAAATTAACAAAATTTATTGATTTAACTTATATTATAATATATTATAAAAACCCGTTTACACTTAATTAAAGTCTACTTCATTAAGTGATTAAGTTTAGGCCTAAAAAATTCTTTAGCTTTCAGTGAAAACCAAAGCATATCAATAATGCTATTTAAACAAAGTGTTAAATACGGTATTGTTATTAATGACACTCTAACTATAATCTATTATCAGACAAGAATAAATTCAAAGCTTTGGGGACGAGTGTGAGTGAGCTTTCGGAGTGCTTTCGAAATTCTCGTAATTACAAAGGGATCTAAAACTAATTGGATTTATGAAAAAGTTTTGCAAAATTTGTTTAAATTAACTTTTGAAAAGTTTATCTAAGATTTATCTCAAAAATAATTAAATTAAAATAGAATTAAAATCCAAGTGACGGCCAGAGGAACACCTTTTCTTTAACTTACCACCGCTTACCATAACTTCCTACTTCTCTTACACGGAAAAGAGTTGTCCTACACGTGTATCTCATAATTTTGATAATGAGATCTCATTATTATTTAAATTTTTGAGTTATTAGTTAAAAAATATTAAAACAGGAAAAACTTCTTAGTTATAAATTACCTTAACTTTAAAATGAAAAAAATAGTTTTACTTTAATAGTAATGATTCTTTGATACGTGAGCTACAGATAATGAAAGGCATGTATTAATCTCTCTTATAATACTTGCAACAGATAATCGATAGCTTACTTTCACTTAATTTGACTAATTATTAGTCGTCTCTTCATTTGACTTCATATTCTTGAGATCGATTTTGCTCATTATGATGAACAAGTCATAAAAGTACTACTAATTAAGCTATACTTTCCAATTAACAACTAAAATAAAGATTACTTTTCAATGTCATAAAAGAATAACATATCTCGTTATTGCAATTATTATTCAATATGTGATTAAACAACTTCTTTAATAAAAGGCCAAAATCCAAATATTTTATTCTAAGCACACATAATATTTAATTTAAAAGTCTTTTACATTATGTATTCCTTATAAATATATTATAATGTTTTATAATTACTAAGATATCATTTAAATATAAAATTCCCTTTGAGTTTGAATATTAAGCTTTAAACTTAAATATTTAAGTGTAATCTCTAAACATAATTTGATTGAGCGTATAAATTATTAGTAAAGTAAGCTCAATATAGACTATTGAGAAGCTTAAACTCTAGTTTTATTGATTATTATGAAAACATTAGTTGATTATAAGTGAGTCTGGTATTTAGCGTTTAAAATAAGTTTTTGGTAAGACTTTACTTTAGTGGTGAGCAGTGCTCAGCACATGATTTTAGGCGAAAATGTATGACTGATACATGTATTTATTGCCTCATAACTTTTTATAAATTGAACTTAATCAAGTGGTTTAATTATTGCAATACATACTTGCCATAACCCTTAAATTGATAAAGTATTGCCTAAAATCATTTGCTGACTACTAAATAAAAGTCTTACCAAAAACTTCTTTTAACCGCTAAATACCAGACTCACTTATAAGTTATAACTTGATTCCATAATGTATTGGACAGATGTTATTCTTAGTTTTGCATCAGAAATAGCACTCACTTGATCTCATAAATTCAGCATTTCTTCGAATAATTGTATCTCTTATTCTTAATATTCTCTATAGTAAGGTCAACACTCTTTATAGTAATTGAATTAATTCAATAGTCAGCTAAAGTTATCTCAAAATTATTCTTTGTCCACAATTAACTGAATATTATTTATTTTATTACACAAGACTGTTGTTGGTGTTGTTGTTGGTGAAAGAATGTTATATTACATAAAAATGTTATGTTCCGATACATCTGAGGAATTTTATATTGTTATAGTTTAACCCTCACAAAAATGAACTCGTAATAGAGAAGAACAATGAAGGGTTCAGATAAGAAAATAGTACTAACATTAATAGTGTATTTTATTGCGTCACTTACTGACCAAATGTGCTCTTTGTGTCCAAATTATTAAATTGAATCACAAGATTTATTGGTTTCAAGCCAAGCATTTTATTGCAAAAATCAAATCCCATAAAAAGGCTTAACTCTAAATGTGTTGATATTTATTGTTTTCTAAGTTTAAGTTCAATTCTTTAATCAAAATCCAATTCAATTAATTTGCTTTTGATAAGTATAAAAAAGCTTTTAATGATAATTAAATAGTTTATGAAAAAATAAATAGAGTTATTGATTTTATTTGATATTAACTTTGATTATTTGTGAATTTGTGTTTTTTCTTTGCAAAGAAAAGCACTGAAATAAAGCCTTTATTTCATTTCAAATCCGATTATGTGATACTTCGCTGATTGAAGTTTATTATATAAAGTTGTTTTTCCTTGAGTTATGTGAAAATAAGTAATATAAAGCAAATTGAATAAAACAAATTGTAAGATATGAGAAGATAAAGATTGATGAGAAACATTAAATCCAAATTTGTTCAATTCGTAAATCAAATCTTAACATAATCTCATTATTGTTTAGAAGTAAAACAAACTTTTTGACGGATGAGTGGGATTTTCAAAGAAAATGTCCAACGCATTAATTCAATACTCAAACATTCAGCTATTATTTTACTGATTTTAAGCACAAGTTTCAATCCTATCCATAAGAATCTTATCTCAAACTCAAAGAATCTGTCCCACTATTGTCTACTAGAGTTCTTGTTAGCAATTTTTAAGATAAAAATAGATATTCTTTTGTTAGAAATATTTTATATTAGTTTAGTTATAAAAGACAAAAAATTTGAAATCCTATACCCAGAGAATTATATTTTGCGCCATATTTTAAGTAAAAAGAGAGAAGTCAATGGCATCTTATGACATAAGACATGTAACTGTCATAATGTGCGTTATTTGCTTTCGGCTACATATTGCTATTGCGAATCAAGTTTATGACCTTTCAGTAAATATAAATTTTTAATAAATGCTTTTAATATATAAGTTTCTTTACAACGCTTTACAATACATTCGGAGTAATATTTTTATTCAGATCAGTTTTTTTATGTTCTATTCAAGACCCAAATTATAAGATCCATTCATTTTTCTGTTCACTAAAATGATATAATATTTATTCTTCATGTTATTTATTTATTTATTGCAAAAAAGTATTCATCTTATGTTGAAATCGATAGAATCTATAGCTTATAAATAAGTTTTCTTTTAGTATATTATAAAGTATTTTGATTGGAATGCAAGTATTAATTGACATAATTAGTACACAAGACATAATTATTATATATATTTTAATTTTCAATAATTTTAATTCTCCAGAATATGCTCTTCGAAAAAATACACACTTTCCAAAATTTTAAGCCTATTAGGGTTTAATTTTTTTGTCGTGTATAAACATATTGAATATTTCATTAGCGTATGACGAGATTAATTAATTAATTAATTGACTTTATATTAGTGTTAGCTTCAATTTTACTTAAGCTTTTAATTAAAACAAACGTGATTTCAAAATTTATAAACTTTTAAATCTGGAAGAAAAAAACCTCATTCTCTATCTGGTATTTTTTTAATTTTTCTATTTAAACAATATTTACCTTTAATATTGAATTTAATACAAGTTTAATCTCAGTGCAAAGCCCTTCTAAGCCATTCGACGCTTACCTAAACCGAAATGAACGGGTACCGCACGTGTCACAAAGCTTATTTGAAAGTATGCAATAACACTTGAAGCTCGCCCTTTGAGGTGAGCCGCTCGAGCTTTGAACATCACCGTTCTGTTCTCAATAATGAAAATATGAAATATTTATTCAGCGCTCTTATTTAATCAATTCTTTATATCTTTCATGTAATTATAATAACAGAGCCAAAAACTAATATATTATTATAATTTAGTATTTTACCAAATATCCTAAAACTTGAGTTTATTAAACTTTATATTAAAATTATTTGGTTTTCATAATTGTGATTACATTGAGAGTATAGTTGGAAGTGTGTTGACAAAGAATAATAACATAAAAAATGAATTTTCTTGGAATACTCATATATTCCGATGAAGTACTTTATATTTAGTTTTTATATATCAATAACTGTTTTCTTTCTATTTAATCAGTAAAATATAGCTTACATAAAAAGTTTCACACCTTTGATAATTGATTATAAAAACAAACAATAATAGTTCTGCAGAAAAGTTATAGATTAATGTAATTTACGTATTGTATGCAAAAAATATCTTATGTATAAAAGAAAATAAGTGCTATTGAAGGAATGGACAACTAATAGCATTCTTAGAACGTGAGATTACAAATAACTTTGAGAGTGTAATAGTTTTGTAACTTTAACTAATCAATGAGAGAAACATGTTTTCGGTCTAAAGAATTACTTCTGTATTACAATAGTTTTGGCTTTCATCAGACTTTCCAAATGAATGTTAATGAAAAATACATCGATAGCTACAGTAGTGGTATAAAGTGCTAGTGTTCAGTGTCAACAATGGACTGAGTCCTCAATAGCAAAGCTGAAAGAAAGTTGACGACAATGTACAGGTCTTATGACATGAAAAAAATATGACCAGAAAAAAAAGAATTCAGAACTTTTTCCATTAATTTGTTTGTTATTCTTAAGTCAAGCACTTAAACACATCACTTCTTTTATTATATACCTATTTGGCTATATTTTTTTATGGCTGTCAGACTATGCTATAAAACATTTACTATAAAAATATCTTTTCTGAATAAAATTTAGCGCATTTTCTAGTTTTAAAACTATAGCGTATTGTTCTTTAAATAATTGAATACAAATCAATTGACTTTAATTGAGTTTTATTTTGTTTTGAAGATCAATTCAGGTCTCATTTGAATTTGAATGAAACTAATAATGAACTAATTATAAGGTAAGGTTTTGTAATCAATTTAGTTGTCATTATTTTGGTGACTCTTTCTAAAAACTTTAATTTGCATTCGTTATAAAACTAAATTTTGTTGACATAAGGAATTAGAATTCAATGTATTTTCTCAGTCGAAATGAAATAAAATTAAACATTTTACACATAAAATGATACATTTTATTGTTTTCCAACTTTTCCTCTCAATGCTTCATCATTTGAAGCCATAAACTCTCAATGAATTTCTTTGAGCATTTGTCGTAAATAATACTTTCGTGTATAACACACATGACTGCAAATTAAAATGAATATGAGCTCAATTCTACTGCAGTTTAAGAACTGCTGGTCCTCAAAATATTTTTTATCTGAAAGTGTTATTCAATATTATTGATTGCCTGACATAGTAGTTATATCTTAAGAATTGATATTTGATATTTGATTATATTCTATTAAATTTTAACTGACATGTCTTTAAATATTATTGGACTAATAAAAGTATTAATTATTTAAATAAAAATAGCATTAAAGTTACACAAATTATTTGCATATCAATAGAAATGAACTCATAAGCAATGTTTTTGACTTTTAATTAAAGAAAAAGTTTTAATCAATTAGTTTTGAATAAATAGATAACTTTTTATTTAGGTTTTTATTTACTGCTCTAGAGTTACTCTGAGACCAGTGCTAATTGTGGTGAAATTGGGCCCTACAAGCAAAACAATGCTTAATAGAGGAAATGTACTCAATTTAGAATATTCTCCAAAGAGAAATAAATAGTATCTGTTTTTGTGAAATATAAATAAATGTGTGTCTCTGTCTAATTAAGTAATATTTCCCAAATGGTATTATTTTTCACTAGTTTACTGACCCATTACTAATTCAATTTTAGGTTAATTGTGATCAACAGTCGAACTGTAAGACTATATAAGTATAAAGCGATATAAAGTATATAACAAACAGAAGGAAGACTAGACTTATATCACATATATATTGTGAAATAATACTTAAACACTTTTGGATATCGGAAAGCCAGCGCATACTCTCAATACCATTATAGTCAACAAATAATATAAGAGGAGAAGAATTTTTCTATTGACACAAGTCTATTAAGACTGAGTGTGTGCAACAAATTTTACTCTGATTTTGATTGCATTTAGTCGTCAAAGTTTGAACGATTCAACAATTGCTGATTCTTCAAGTTATTCATCATTTGTTCTCTTCAAGTGCTAAATAAAACAATTTGGCGCAAGTTTCCAACACTACTATCTTATTGGACTCTCAAAAAGGTAAAATTATCATTTTTGTCTAAATTTGCTACTTTTTTGTTAATGTTATTTATTGATTATTCAATAATTTATGAGATCCTCTATGTTTTGTACTTTTAATTTATTATAATTGTAAGGGCATTAATAGTATTTTTATGACTTTATTTAAATACAAACTTTTCTTATACCACGAGAATGTAGTATTTCATCAAAGAAAATAAAACGTTTTTTTTGCAAATTAGATATTCGATCATAACTTGGAAATTACAAAACTATCTTATATTTTATTCCTTAAGAATAAAGTTATAATTCATTTGATATTATGACCACTTTTGATAAATTGAAATTTGAACTTAAACTTCAAATATTAAAAACATTAACTTAACTTCAATAATAAAACTTCAACTTTTTTATTTTATTTTATTTTATTTTTGTTTAATTATGAATTTTAAATCATTTTGCATAACAAAAAATTTCTATTAAAACATATATTATAAGTATGAATAATATTCAGTGTTTAAGATATTAATAGAATTTTGTGTCAATTAATAGACGAAAAATTGCGAACTTATTGTGATTTCCTTCAAATCAAATAATGAAATAAATTTTTGAATAATAACTCACATCATTTGCATATTAGTGTTTATTTAGTTGTTCAGTGCAAATATTTTATGTAGAACTAGACATCAGATCTCATCGCAGGGTTTTCTCATACAGAAAAAGGAATATTAAAAAAACTCTTCATTTACATAGTATTTTATGTTTTATTAACAGTGAGTTTCGTTATTTAATGAGTTTTTTTGAGTTTATGTTTGGTTAAATTGAATTATACCGTACTCCTGTACTCAATGGATAGAAATGGTTTGTCAAAAATGAAATTTTAAGATTAATACGAATCTTGAAGTGAATTAGAATCAGTAAACATAACACTTCACTTAATACACCCAGAGTGGAACTAATCGAAACCAATAAGCTTTGGGTTATACTAAAGTGAGTATTTCCTAAACTTTTATTAATTGGGTTTTATTGTCCCAAATTTTAAAGGCTATATGTCAGTATATTTAAAAAGATTCTATGAATCCTATAGGTATAAAAAAATTTTTGTAGCTCATTAAACTTATAATTTACTCGGAGGGAGTGTTGCCCAACCCAATGCAATACTTGATCTCTGAAGTAAACCATAAAGCCATTAGCAAACAAAAAAAAGTCACATTTATACGATGTAATGCAAAAAAGCGCTAGCATTTAGTATTGGATTCATAAAAGAGTTATTTCACTTATTTAGTGTCCTAGGTGCCAGAAGCAGACACACATTCCTCCCATAAATGCCGGGAATTTACGCCCAACAATTAGGCATTTTTTCTTGGGACATATCAATAGACTTTGAAAAACCAATAATTTCAAGTCTATGACTAAATCTATTGATATATGGGATAATTGGTTTATGAATTCAATTTAAAATGCTCAAGTTTTTTTGCATTTGATCTCACTTTTGAAGCTAAATGGGGAGCAAATCTCTTTGGTTTTCATTTAATAGGAAACTTATTTAATTAAATATTTGATATAATTTTTAAAATTAGAAATATTTAAATTCTAACATTTGCCCATAAACATGGATTAGTTTTCAATTGAATGGCGAGAAAGTTAGCCACAAAACAGATTTGAACTTTTTGCTTGAGTGCTTAGTCTATATCTGATAATGGCTTTGATTTATTCTCTCAAACTTATGTCTTTACTAAAAAAGTCAATCGCAGACATTGCAGAGATTTTACAATAATAATCTTTATAAACCCTTTCTATTGCTTTTTTCTTCGTTTCCTATCTTGTGATGTTCTTTCACTCAAATACAATTAATTTTTATCTTAAACAAAGCAATCGGTTAAGAGATAACTTAAAGCCATAGTTAACCTAATTTGCGACACAGGCTTTATAGTAATAAAATAGCAGTTAAATTAATTCCATATTGATTGCAATTTTTTATTAATTAGACAGAGTTTTTGAAAACTTTTATCAATATTTTTTAAAGCAGTTACCAATAGCTAAAGATACGGAGCACAGCATCTCATTATTCATATGTTATGAATAATAGCCTTTTGTAAAAATCGAAAATTCCTCTGTCTATTGAATAATGATTTAATACTTTTGGAACCATCAATAATTTCGAAGATAGGATCCGAGTCATGTTCCGGCAATAGTACGTTTACATATAAATACAGTATATAAGAGATAAGAAGCTTAAGATTTTAGTATTTATTATCTAAGATTGTGTCAGAAATAGCTTTCCTGTGAGTAATGAATTCAAACTAAAATCAATTTAAAATAAGTTTTGTCGCTATCATTAAATAATTCTTTTGTGACAAGTTATACAAGTTTTTCTTCTTTATTATACAAAAAGTCTAAAATATTATCCCAATCTACTGAAGTAGAATTTGTGTTTTAGGCTCATTATCTTTTTTATTAATGGTTCAAACTTTTCATCGAATCTCACTTTAAAACTTAGTACGAATTAGTTCTGATACACCATTCTAGTGATCATAAGATATTTTAACAGGATATACAGAAATCTAAAGCTAATTCATTCATAAAAACAGCAATTCTTAAATGTTATCTAATTTAATATTTTATTAACATTTAGCTCAAAAAACTTAATTAAATGAAAATTTAGTTAATTCATACTTTCTGGATAACAAATACATATAAGGGTAGTAACAATTGCTATTTTCAATTACAAAGCTTAAACACAACGTGACTCTTCTCATATACTAGAAAATCAGGAATTAATAAATAATTAATTAGCGAATGAACCTCTTGGTCTCTACATTGGCCAATATTGGTAATCCTTTGCTTTAAACAATGCATTTAGCTTACAATGAGTTTATTCATTGTTTGGAAATCTTGACTTAATCCGTTGTCATTCTCTTACAAATTAGAAGTTCTCCTTAAACATTAAAAGCAATTTGACTCACTTCAGTTTATTTTAATTAGAAATTCTATCATTTAATTATGCATTTGGTTTCAATTTTCTTATGCCTTAAATTCAGCTACAGATAAAAATAAATCATCATTTCTTACTAAAAAATTTCCGTTAAGAGCAAAATTTAATGCAATTCTTAAAATTGAATCAGATATCAGATTCCACTTAAGTAAATAGCATTTTATTAGATAAAATGTTTTCTGTTTAAATCATTGCTAATTCTGCATACATTCTGTGCAGTACACGTGCTCTTAAAATAATCTTAAGAATAATATAATAAAAATATAGTGAGTTATTCATGTCATGAACATACGGATGATCTTCTTGTGGCTGTATATTCAAATGAATCAATTGAGAGAACCTGTTTTCACTTCTGCATAGAAAACGATGAATTATGAACTAATAAATTGAATTATTTGTTCACATGGAGCACATCAAAAGCTGTATCTAATTTATAAGTTTCGGAAAACATCCAGGGATTCGGTAGTTTCTCCTAAACAAACTATAGATTTGTATGCTTACCAATATTGAAAGCTATGAATAATTCGTCAAACGGTGTTTGCGAACTTTTTTCAAACTTTTTCTAAAATTCTAAGAGAATTCTATTTAATGCCAAAAGTGGAAAAAGTATAGCTTTTGCGTTATTTTAATTCAATTTAAATCACTTTCTTATCTTCAATGTAATGCGTTTTTTCATACAAGAGTAAAATAAATGCAATTTTTTGTTTTCTAGAATAGGGAATAGATCGAGAACGAGCTCTAAGAAAAATATAAGTTATTTAATATGTATTTCGTTTGAAAGTTATATCAAATATTCAATAATAATAACCTAATTATTGAATTAAACAGTTTTTTGTAGCTTCAAAAGTGAAAATACTTTTTACGTTAGTATTGGGAAATTTGACGTTAAATTATAATTCAATTTCTTAAATATCTAAAAATAATTTTTTACAAACAAAATTAATAACTTGTTCTTCTAGAAAATAAGTACTTTTAAGATATCAAAAATTTTGGCATTTTATCATTCTTTTTGTTGAAAATTCTACTGAATTTTCTACACAAAGCCTGTTCTTATCTTAAGACTAATATTTTATGTATAAAAAATAGTTAGCTTTAAATTCACTCTATTTCTGTTGCTGAATGTCATTTAAATTTCTAAATGCATTTTCTGTAGTCATGTGAGGCAATATTTAAGCTGAAAAGTTTCAACATTTTTAAGATTACTTCACTTTTTACCCCAAAATGTATTCTTTAAATAGCAATTTTAATATTTACCTTCAATTCTTCTTATGGTTTTAAAACAGAATCTAAAACAAAATATTTTGCCAATAAATACATTTGGCTCTTATTTTTTATAATGAACGAAATTCTTGAATTTTTCTTCTCCCTAACGAGTCTTGTGATGAGTTAAATCGATATATAGGCTGTTGAAGTAGTTCTTAACTTTTTTTCTTCAAAAAGATTTTCAGACTGAACAAACACTAAACACATTTTTGTCAATAATATTCAATTTGCAAACTTATTAATTTTTTGAAGCATTTCTTTTTTGTATACTTAAAACGTTAAAATATTTGATTAAGTAATAAAAATAAAATCTTAACGATCATTATGTAAGCGAATATTTAGTTTAAATCTTGTTATTTTTGAAGCTTATGAAGAATAATGATGTAAAGTAATTGTGTAATGACACTGAATGAGCAAACAATGAAAGTTTAAAAAAGAAATACTCAGGTTTACAATCAATTGTTATAAACAATGAATTTAACAATTTATTATCTTTTCTGACCATCGATTAAATCAAATTCTTTACAATATAAATATTTATAAATTTGAGTGTTTATTGCATTATTAAAACACAGGAGAAATAATTGAAACTAAAGATGTGTTTTGAAGTGTTTATCACTTATTTCTAATTTATTTTATTTACTCCTTCTGTTTGCTGTTTTGTCAAATTTAGTAAAAGCAGTTATATATTTATGTTTAGTTACAAAAGTACTCTTTAGTAAAGAAAGATAAGAGTATTATATTCTGTCCTTATTTCTGATATTCAAATCTTAAGCATAAATTCTGCGCACGTTCTCCTTGTTTCAAAACGACAGAGTGTTAGTGAATTTAAGAAACCCTTGAAATGCATTAACGCGTATTCAAACTTTTAGTTTCCTCTTTGCATTTAGGATATAATTTTGAAATCATGTAAAATCTCTTATTTAAGTGAAGTATGAAAATGTCCTAATTTTAAGGTATTTGCATTTCAATTTATTTGTTATGTTTAAATAATTTAATAAATTTCTGGTGTAGTGTACCGTTGGTTCAATTGAACAATTTTGTTGATATTCAAAATGAGATGTTAAGGTATGGCCTAATTATTGGTTTTATAAACCATGCCATTCATAAATTGTTGAATCTATTAATAATAATATGTACTGTTGTGTAAGTTGTTTTGACTGTGCGTATGATGAAATAAAGATTTTAATTTATTAGAGTATAAAAAACAATTTGCAAAAATACTTTATATACCTTTCATATGCAATTCTCTGTTCGTCAGTTATTTTTATAACAATAATTATAAATATAATTAGTTTATAACTATTTTTAAGCTTAACTTTTCTCTTCTCTCACTTATAAAAAGAATATATTAAAATTTTTTTTAATAAAATCTATCGATTTAGTGATTTACTTATTATTAGTTATAAGATATTCTAAAAACTATGATCAGAAAGGTTTGGATACTCTATTTATTCTTATGACTTAGTACTCCTTCACAAAGGAAGATATATTTAGGCAATAATTCAACGTTTATTTACAATAAATAATAATGAGAAATGTGAAATTACGTACTAATAGTAATTAGGACGAGAAATACTGTATAATCTCTATCTCATTTTGAGACATGCATTAAGTTAATCAAAAAGTGATATACAGTTAGAAAATTAGACAGTTTTCATGCTTCAAGTAATTCTTTTAAAAAGTTACAACTTAATTATTATTTATTAATTATTATCTTAATAACAATTGTTATTTTTTAATAATAAATTTTTAATATTCTCATAAGGAATAAAATTAGGAAATCCGGAAATTATGTTTTACTAAATCATACTCTAATCGATACTTACATAAAATATTACTTAAATTACTACAGGTGTTAATATACGGGTATATAATAAAATTAGACGACAATTATAAATAAGATCCGGAATAATGCATATTTGCATATAATTTGCATATTGTGCATATATTGTAGATTTTTCTTAAAAATAGACTTTTCTAATGAGAAATAAGGCTGTATTCTTGCAAAAAATTCTTAGAGATTTGTGTTGCAAACTTTCTTGTGATAGTGAGAGAAGTTTACCCATTTATAAATCTCTATTAGCTCAACGAGAAGCATTTAAATATGATAATTTTAAGATTAATTTCAGATTAACCATAATATTGCACTTTAAATTAAAATTTATGGGCAACTTTATCTTGATTTTTAGTTTATTTGATAATAAATTAATAAATTTCATGTGCATATACCAGGGCCTTCCCCTGGAGCCCAATCTGGGGAATGTGCTTGGCGAGCGTTGGGTGGTCGTTTGCTCCCTCCTCGGGCAACGGCCGGACTCAGCCCGAAAAATCTACGGGGAAACAACGATGGGCCCGCAACCCGTCTTGTAGTGGATAGAGAGGGTGCGCATAGCTACACTGGCACGAAGGACAGCCTACAACGGTGGGCTCCTTCGGGGTTTAACTCCGCGACCCTAATGGAAAAGTGGGCCCGAAAATGAAAATATGTTGTTCATATTCTGGTCATTTTTCACGTGCATATACGCACATATTTGAGCTAAATTTTTAGCATATTATTCCGGATCATAATTATAAATAATAAACCTCAAACTTGTTTGTGTGGTTTGATTGATGTATTCTTGCACCTGTTATTAATTTTCCATGTTTTCAACGTGCTTTATATTATAATGTACTGTATACAGTATAATACTTTTGCAGCTACTTGTACTGTACTTTTGTACTTGTGTTCCAATAGATTATTAAAAGTAATGAACTAATAATTTTATTTAAGATAATTTATAAAAAAATTAATACATTTATAATTATCGTGAGCGTCATGAGAACAGTATTATTTGAGATGAATTGTAAACTGTAAATGAACACAACCATAGACTCTCTTACTCTGGCCATCAAAGAATGTAACATTCCCTTCAAAATTACCCTAAAATAATCATAATTTTCTTAATTGGCGCATAAAATAAATTGAGATTTTAATAAATAAGACAGTATTTTCTTTCAAAAAATACATTTTTCTTTTTAATTCCCTGAATAATTCTAAAAATAATTTCCTTCCACTTAAACTATATGTGATTTTAAAATCTAAACTGTTTTTAACAATAACTAAAGTATAAGTGATTGCATTTTTCTTATATGAACGCATAATAAATAATATTGATATACCTCAAAAACTTTATCAAAAGCTGACCCAAAAGTAGGTAAATCGACGTCCGCTCCTTTGGATGAGTATTTTCCTGCAACTAATGGACACTTTGTACCGAACTGTGCAAACAATTGATTGAAGCTCTTCAAAGCTTGATTACAGAAATTATAAGTGCTATTCGAGGAGATAATTATTATTATTTGAGATCAAATACAAAATTAATATTAAGAGATATAAGAGGAAAGATAACAATATCTATAAACAGGGCCCCCAGAGTACATCCACTGGAAAGCTGAACCCCAAGATTTTTCCTAAATTTTAAAAAATTGTCTATTAAATCCGATAAGTCCCCCCCCCCCAAAATTTTGTAGACTTACACCCCCTGACGCGAAAGGGTCTGGTGAACCCTGTTTATAAACGTATTAATTGCTGAAACAATCCATTATTAAAAACACATTAAATTCTTTATTATGTCCCAGAAAGAGTTTGACTCGAATTTACTTTTGATGATAGAAATAATTGATGACAAGCATTTAGAACTGTACAGCTCTCATTCACACACTTGTATAAAACAGACACCTGCCTGCTTGACGGATGAGCACTGATTGCTAGTATGGAGAGTTCATTTCACTTTATTGGTCTCCCGCCCTCAAAATCAATTATTGAATAAAATAAGACCATCTATTACTTTATAAAGAGATTATATTTTGCTACAGTGTTATTCTTCTTATTCTTTTAATGTAAACAGAATATACTTGTACAACTAGCTTGAATAACGGGCTCAACTAACTGATTATCTAATTCTTTTGAGCAAACAAAACCCCAAATTATTTGGAACCTAAAAGTTATTTCGATAATATGTTTTATTGTATTCAATATAATGATTATAAATACTTAGTAATTTCAAAACAAGCTTCCATTGGAGTATATTTTAATCATTCTTGTTTACTGCATTTCAAATTTGTACAAAGGGTATAAAGAGTTTTCTCGGAAAAGTTTACTCTAAAAAACTAATAAAATACGAATCGAGAATGAAAATTAGTTTCAAGTCTGTTAAAGGTTCGATACAAAGTATTAACCCTTCTATTTGCTGTATCACAAAACAAATAGCTTCTGACTTCACAAACAGAAAGTATTAGACATTTATTGATTTTTGTCTCAATCATTCCCTTATTTATCTCTTTTTCAATCTTTTTATATAAAAATATAGGGAATAGACTGAGAACTAAAGTATAACAAAAAATACTAATAAAATAATTGAGTTTACTTTCCAATATATTTATTCAATTAATTTTTATTTATAAATTCAATTCACCTCAAATCATCTCAGTTTTAATCAAAAATTTTACTTTCTTTTTAAGCACGTGTTTCAAAAACCTCTTAAACACTTAAAAAATTTATAACTTGAAAAAAACTCAATTATTACAAAACATCAGTCTCTTAAGTAATAGTAAGTGATCCTCAAAAGAACATACAATATTCTCATATTTCAAACTCTTTCTCTTTACATCATTTGTACAGTTTAAAGAACATTAGAAAAAAAGTTGTCACAGATTCGTGACTTTCTCTAAAAAATCAGTTTAAAAACTGTCAGATTTTTCGGAGTTTAAAGAAGTGTTAATTTGCAACAAATTTTCAACAATAAGAACCAAATTACAAATTTTTGAGAATTGAGAAATAAATTAAAAATTTAGAACTGAATAAAAATTCATTTCATACCACGACCCTAAGTCTCCAATACATGGAATGAGCATTCTTTGTGGGGTCAACTTTTCTAAAACAATTGTTGTCATAAAGTTTTGATCACTTATATCATGCGTCACATCCATATCCATCGCCAGCTTAACAGAACCTAAAAATATTAGACTGAATGATATGTTGACATATGAACTTTTAAAAAGCCAGACCTGGATATTCAATGGGATAAGGACTTATATTTACTGAATTGTATTTAATATAGCGATCATCTGGACCACAATCTCTCCAGTTTAGTGGATCGCAATTGATTGCCACAAATATGGTTAATAATAAGAAAACATTCAAATAAATCATTTTCTTTATTGACTATAACTTCAATTACAAACTTTGTTGTTAAGACTTTCACGTTATAAGAGAAAATTTTTTTCAATAAAGAAAACACTGTATTTATGTGTCTTTTAACAAATGGAAAAATCATTAAATCCAATATCTATATAATTTTTATGTCACAATAGAGATTAGCTTCAAATCCGGCTTTTTTGCTGAAGTCATTTATCAAATTTTGTACCACTTTTGATACCATTATTTATATTTAAAAGTTAGTGAAGGGTTTTAAAATATTTTGTATTCTTTTATATGTTTAATAATATACTTTACATAATTTGTAATTAAGATCAAACTGTTAGCGGAAGAAACTCAAAAATTATTAAAAAGATATTGGTTTTTATACTAAATCAATATAAATGGTTTAGAGTTTATATTCTAAAGAGATACTGTACTGTACTGTAATGCACTGTAATTTTTTTTGCTTATAAAACAAGAATTTTAATCATAAAATTTGCGAAATTTAAATATGTAGATAACTGTAATTCTCCCATAAGGGATGTCAACAGATGACTATTTTTTCAGATAAG
>JAQGCH010001283.1:0-16394 GCA_034699485.1 Nanhermannia elegantula | reverse complement strand
GAGGTGTTTTGGTGTTTGTGTATATTTGTACACAATATTTAATATTAAAATAAAAAATATTCAACTAATGAGATGAATGTTTAGTCTAAAAAAGGACCAAAAATTAAAAAGTTATTTCACTTTTGTTTCTCTTTTACTTGAGATAAAAATTGTTTAAAAACTCTTTTTTGTTTCGATTAATAATACATTAAAATTACACCAAAATGTGGTTTGAATTTACTTAACTTGTATTTAATAATAAGCATTACTTTTGGGAACACATTATATAAGTGAAAGAGTAAAACACGCAATGATTTTATACTTAAGAATGTTTATTGAACTCTAAAAACGAAACTTTAATTATTTTAAATGACTTTTTCATAACTACACTCAATATATAATTGGATTATAAATTAGTACTCAATTAGAAAAAAATGGTTTTCACAAAATATCTCGAGACAAATGATTTCTTAATGTAAGAGAAAGTGAACAAAACTTTTAATGTGTACTCAAATACCAGACAATTATTTAATAAATTCATTTGATTTAATCAAAAAAAAAATTCATTTCACATAATGATTACGGAAAAAATGTTCGGTTTTTTAGACATATATTCGATAACTATTCACATGAATTTGGAGAAAAAGTTTTGCGTTTCTTTACGTAATGTGTAATTACTTTTTGTCTATATATAAATGTTTTCTCAAGTTTTTCTTTCAGGTCTACTAATAATTAAAATTAATGGATATTTAACACGAAAAGAGTAAATATTAGTTTAAGTTTTGTATAATATGTGTATGAATTCCGACAAAAAAATTAATGAGAGAATTAATACTTAATTAAATGAATTATTCATTTAAATAAATGTTTCGTTTGAGACGAAATACTTTTCTTATCGGTATTTCTGCTTAACTGTAGTGTAAATATGTATTTATAATAATAATAATATTTCACTTTAAACCCCAGAATTTTTTTGTTTCAAACACCAGATTATTATTTACTGTTAAATAACATTATTGTTTAATATATTGTTAGAAAAAAAACAAAACTAATATTCAATCGACAATTGAATGCAGTTTTTTATCACTAATTATTGGTAATTAACTAATAAACAAAAATACAAACTGAAAAAAAATATATTTTACAAATCAGGAGAAAAAAATAGTAAATAATGATTTAGTTTTGTGGATAGAAAGCGATAAAAGGTATTCCGAAAAGTATTTTAATTAACATTGAATTCAAAGAATAATTTAAGCGCTTATTGTTTTTCTATGTGTTATAACATATATATAATTGTTTTATAAAAATTAGTCAAAAAAAAGTTTTGCACACAAGTATTATAAACGAGAGAAATAATAACAGAAAATAATTAAGTTTTTAAAAGACATTCAAAAATGAGAGCAAATAAAAAGTTCAAAATCAGGGAAAAGAGAAACAAGTATTTAAAGTATAACTGTATTGAAAATTACAATTAATGACAAATGCGATGAATACGAGCGGCGATAAATCGGATGAAAAGTAAACCATAAAAAGGAAAAATCAATTTTTGAAATATTTGATTAGAAGTTTATTTTTTTTGTTGAATTTTTTGTCTTTTTTCATGTTTTGCTGTCATTCTTCTTAACTAATTATTATTAATATGTAAAACTGTTTTTTGAATAATTTGCTGAATTGGATGAATCGGTTGTATTGTATTTACGCGCGTTCGCCACGAATTCGTCGGGCGAGTTGAATGTCTTTTGGCATAATTGTGACACGTTTTGCGTGAATTGCGCATAGATTTGTGTCTTCAAAAAGACCCACTAAATAGGCTTCACTCGCTTCCTATTATTACAAATAACAACAGTTAGTATTAGTTAAAAAAATTATTTAACAATAAAGAAATCTGTTTATAAAAAATGTTAAACGAAATAGAAATACGTTTATTATAAAGAGTTCGTTATTTATAACATTTCTTTTATAAAATTAGATAAAAATAAAGCAAACTTTCAAATGAAAGAGAAATCCGTTAAATAGAGAGAAAGAGAGTCCGTTATAAGGAGTCTATCAATAAGATGAGATAAGAATACAGTAAAATTTTGTTATAAAAAGCAGTCAAATGTAAGAGAAATTATTTTATATAAAAAAGTTCATTATAAGGAGTTTTTTCTTAATGTTAGTTCAATAGTAGAGCGAACCAAACAGTAAGCAAATTGTTTTTCATTATATTGGGGTTTATTATAAAGAGAGTCTCATGTATTTCAAAGATAAAAATCTTGTTAATTAAATATTTATTAATTTAATTATAAAATAAGCGTTTGAAGTGTGGCAGTGCTTATCAATATTTAGAATTTCACTGAATCCTCAATTAATCAACTATTTTTAGAGATTATAAATGTGTTTATTTATGATAAAGAAAATAGAAATGTTTAAAATATTTGAAGAGAAGTACTGTAAAAGTGCTTTTCATATCATTTTTCTGTTTTATCAGATGTGACATAAAATTAGATTCAATTGAAGCACTCAATAGTACACAAACAATTGTCCACTAATTATAGTCATAATTAAGTTGAGAGAAAAATTTTAATTTTTTTATAAATGAGTTCAAACAGTACAGAAATTTTTAGTTTAATAATAATGAAAGGCTTAGAAGTTTTCACTATAATAGTCATCTCTTTTGAGGACAGACTCAAAATAATAACTCTTTTTTGCTTCTCTTGAAAGCGATAATTATGTATTGAATGCGTTAATAAATCAAAATTTATTAAGAATGAAATCTGAAACCAATTACTTTTCGGCAAAAAGTTTAATGAAATAAAACATTTTTCAATAGTATTTTATATTATTTCACTTATTGTAATGTTAAGGCTATAAATACATTATTAATCTATTGAATCAAATCATTTATCGTTAGACTGTTTCATAATTAAATCTATTTCAGGAATAGTTGAGAAGAATTTGCACAAAGAACTGATCTCTAATTCTATGCATAGAATACAGACATATAATAAAAAGAGATTCTCATTAAGGCTTTACTCAAATTATGTAAGTTTTTGAGGAAAATAATTATCTTTATTAAGCTTTTAGTGCAATAATAGCTGTCTTTTGATGTTTTATGCTATGAATGAATAAATAATTAGATAATGAATTCCCTTAATATCTAATTAGTTGAGAAAGACTTCAATCAATTCAAATAATACTTGAATAAAGTTTTTAAATAAATTAATTTCAGTAAAAAAAAATGTGAACAACTGTCAGACTCGAGTTGTAAATCAATAATATGAATAATAAGCATAACAAAGAAGAAAATAATATAATAAATAAAACTAAGCCTGAATTTAATACCTATTTCAATAAAACAATTAATCAAAAAATAGGTTAAGAAAAAGAGAAAAGACTAATGAAATCGAGACTCGAATAACAGTCATAACAAAGAAAAAAGTTTCTAAATATAGCCAAACATTAAAACACTATTAAAACCCAATTTAACCCACAAAATAGGGTTTGAGAGTAAAAAATGAATTAAATAACAATAATAAACATTAAATAAAAGTAATAATAAACAGCAAACCAAACGGCAGAATAGGGTTTGAAAATAAAATCAAATCAATTATATAATTATAATAACAAACAGCAAACGAAACGCTCATAAAAACTACAGAGAGAGCAAAAAAATTAATAAACAGTTAAAAAGCAATTTTAATGATAGTTAACATAAATACCTGAAGAGCACCGATTGCGGCGCTTTGAAAGCGAAGATCAGTCTTGAAGTCTTGTGCGATCTCACGAACTAATCGCTGAAATGGCAGTTTGCGTATAAGCAGTTCAGTCGACTTCTGGTAACGACGAATCTCTCGAAGTGCGACAGTACCAGGTCTGTAACGATGAGGTTTTTTCACGCCTCCGGTTGACGGCGCGGATTTTCGGGCGGCTTTGGTGGCCAGCTGTTTACGCGGGGCTTTACCTCCAGTTGATTTACGGGCAGTTTGTTTTGTACGAGCCATTGATTATCGCAGTGAAGATTATCTGTCGGTTCAAAACATATTTTAGTTATTAATTTGTTTAATAGGTTTTGGGTTTTTCACGTTTCTTCTTAATTACTATTAGTATAGAAATGAATTATGGTTTCCTTCAAATCATAACTTATCGGACACTTTACTTGTTTGTCATTTTTATCATTTAGTTTTTGATAAGTTTTTGTATTTATTGTGAAATATTATTTCATATCTAAATGCAATCAAATATTAATTCATTGGTTCCGAGAAAAATATTTTATTCATTTTTTTGGTGACAGTTATAGCTTAGGTTTGACTCAAGGCTTAAATACTTATATTTTTCTAATAAAAACCTCAATTAAAATACAAAAAACTAATTATAAAAATGAATGTAAACGCGAAAAGGATTGTAAAAAATTGCAAAAACCTTACGATTGATTTGATATTAAACAAACAAACAAACAAAAGATTAATTAAAAGGCAATTGTAAGCTATGACTGAACTGTATGTCTAACTGTTTATCAATAAATTCATTCATAAAATGTGTAAAATGTTTAAAAACTACTCAAAAAAGTGATGCTTTCGACTGACAGATGAGATGATCGGAAAAAACTGTTCTAAAACACAATAAGATTTAAAAACCTATGACTCAGAGGCGGATGCGATTAAATGCCGCATACATTTGACACCAGTTATAGACAACTATTTAAGAATTAAGTAAAACAAAAGAGAGGCAAATATTTTCGCCACAAAAATAACGATTAATGTGAATAACAATTAAAACACAAAAAATATTATTCCACACAACACATAAACAAACATTACATAAATGACAAACACGTGTATCCCTTAAGTGGTGTGACCTGTACTTCTACTATACTATGGACTACCTCTACACGAACAGTGTTTTTGAACACTAACCCAAAGACAAGAGCACTGAATAATAGACAGTATTATTATTATTATTGAACTGTTTTACTATTCATACAAATTCATTGATTTTGATATCCGCACAAAAATAACTGACTTTAAGTATAAAAAATGAATTGATACACAAAAAGGACCTAAACTTAACTTAAATACAAACTAAACATAATTAAAATAAAATGTGAAAAAATGAGGTTTGAGTGGAGAGATATTTTTGATACAGAAAAATGGCTGACATTCTCAATAGCAGTAAAAGCTATGGACAAGTCGTTCAGCACTAAAAAAATTTTTCGCTTAACTGTACGCCAAATATAAGACCCAAAAATTTTTTTGACTTAAATAATAGATAAATAATTAGTTTTAATCTTACCTTAAATTAAAAGAGTGTTTAATAATTGTAGTGGCAGTTAATTTACAGTTTTTACGATAAAAATCGAAATTTTTTTTATAACAGAGTATTTGCAAATACAACTCAAAAGCAATGAAAATGTGATTCACTTTTAGTTATATAAAAGTCAATACAAAACAGTATACAAAACAAAGTGTTAGTTCATATTCGGAGGGAATCACAGCAATGACCTCAAGAGCACACGTTTATTGCAATGGCGGTGAGGAAGCCTTTCTGTATTGGCTCAACTTAACAATGAGTTCATCAATGCGTTGCTATGATTGGAGTTTTGAACGGACTCTACCATTGGTTGGTTTGTGACAGCATTTCAGTGATATTTTGTAACTGTTTTTGTGTGTGCTTTGGATCCGATGCTCTGCTATGAGAAATGTAATGCTTTTTGTATATGTTATCGCGTATTAGGTTATAGTATTTACGCTGTTTGTTCTGATTGTATGTAAGCATAAAGTTGTGGTTATGTTTGACATATGTTCGTATTTATTTTTTTAGTGTAGAGGAAATACTTTTTACGCTTTTTACATATTTTTTTAAGATAATAAATCTCTGGATTAAAAGAGATTAGAATTAAGACTCTTAAGAGTTATTTTCATAAACATTGATAAAACTTTTTATTTATTTTTTGGACTAAGACTTAATTTTGCTCAACTTTTTATACTTAAACTTGTGTTAAAAAAGTTTTATATTTTTCAACAAAGTTTATTATTTTTATGAATATTTAATTTAACACTTGTTATACATAAGACATATCTAAGACTTACTTTTGGTGAACTTTTTGTAATCAAACTTACGTTAGAAGTGATTTATATTTTTTAATAAAGTTTATTATTTTCTTATAATTAATACTTACTATACATAAGACCATAAGACAGGACTTTATAAAGTCTTTAATTAATAAACAAATCCAATGAAAAACTTGATGACAATGTAGTGGAAAAATATTTAAGTTTAAGGACAAATAAAAAAGTTTTAAATTAGATCTTAGGGAAAAATTGCTGTAAAAAAAGTTTAGCATTTTATAAGAGAAGAATTTACAACACAGTAAAAGTTTATTAGTCTTTTCAACTGCTTTACCAATAAAACTATTCTATAATACAAGTTCTCAATAAATACCTAATCGTTACTATTTTGTTGTGAGAGATAATTATATATTATTATAAATTTTTATTATAATATAATTTCTTTCATTATTTATTTTATTGAAAATTTATTTAAATAATTACTATTAAGTTATCTTTTAATTTGTTTCCTTATTTCAGTTTTAAGGCAAACATACATATTGTGTACAATTATTTTGTTTTAAAGTTTTTGCAAAACTTTTTTCAAATTAAATGTTTTCCAAAATGTTTGAAAAAAACTTAGGTTTTAGGGGAAAAGGATTCACACTTTCTTTAAAGCAATTTTATGTATAATTATAATTATGAACAAACTTTTTAAAAGTTACTCTTATTTTAAAATTTTTAATTATTTGTCATTTTGTCACAAACTATGCATTTATTGATCAACTTTTTCAAAAACTAGGGTTTGACAAAACAATTGGTAATAGTTTTTTGTATCAATTAAATTCATTTTTTCTTATAATTAATTTTTGGTATGAAAAAAGTCTTTTTCCAAAGAGTGAAACAATTTCTTTGTCTTTCATTCAATTAAAATGGTTTTTAAATAATGTCTGAAAATTATTTACAACAATAAGAGAAAAATTGTTTATAAATTTTTTTTATAACTATTATAATTTGATGTATTTTCTCACAAAAATGTATTGAATCTGTTGTAAAATTATTATATTTTTTTGTTGAGACACTTTGAGAGACATTTGTATTATTTAAATCCCCTATTAATTCAATAATACATAACTACATATATATAACTAATACTAATAATACTAAATTGAATCCTAATATTTATTGTTTAATAACTACCCTATCATTTATATAATAATAATCATAATAATAATCAAAGTCTAAAATTTTTTTAAATAATTATAATAATAATAAAACTAAAACCTTATACCGAAAAGAGTTTGTTTAAAAGTTTTGTTTTGTGGACAAAAAATATAAGTTTGGTTTTCAAACTATTTCTTTCATAAAGTTTTAGTTACTTTTCATCTTAAAAAAAATTCAGTTTTCATTTTGAAAAATAATTTTCACTAATAATAAACATAACATAACATCGAATTATAGTTGAAAAAAACTTTTTAGGACATGAAAAAACTTCTTTGACATTAATAATAATAATAATTGATGAAAAAATAGGTTTTTCTTCAATTGAAATATGAAATTATTTACAACATTAATAATAATAAGAGAGAAGAAAACAAAACACACATTACTTTTTGTCATAAGAGAAAATTTGTTTTTTTATCATTGTTTTTAACTAATTATACAAATAATTTATTATTTAATGAATTCAATTGTGCCGATTGTTTGTATTTTACTACAAGAGTTGAAAAATAGTTATTTTTTAAGTTTGAATTACTTTTATAATGCTTTTAAAACTAGGACTTAAATAACAAGTTTATCGGAAATTTGTGTTCACAAGTTTTTTAATTATAATGAGTAAAAAATAATTGACAATTAGTTTATGAGCTTAGTATATATCTGAAAAAGTTAGGGATTAATAAACACTTTAAAAGAGTGGATGAAAATAAAATTTTTAAAATATTTATTGAAGAACTGTTATATTTTTGGAGAGTATCTCGAAATCCCTTAATTATTGAACACATTTACGTATGACTTAAATAAAATTTTGTATTATATTTTGAATTGAATAATAGCTCTGATAAGTAAGAGAAAAAAGTTTTATTATAAACTACAATAAGATTTGTGTAAAAATAAAAAGTTTTCTTTATTTAACTTTTGCACCAAAGTATTCATTAATCGCCAGTTAATAAACATTTTCAGATATATTTACAAAAACTTTTAATGATTTTAATGTTTTTAAATAATTAAACAGAAAAAAGATATATTGTTTGTAGCAAACCATCAAATCATAAGCAAATAGAGAGGAAAATAAATGGCTTTTTTACTAAATTCTAGCGATAAATGCAATTTATTTTTCGAGATCAGAATATCTTTTTTTAATTCTTGAAATCCCTTTTATTTAAAAATTGATTAATTACTTAAACTTTATGGAAAAATATTTATCTTTTTACACATTTATTATTTAGACCTAATTCTCAAAGCATTCTCAATGTGTTTAAATATATGCAAACTTTTTGTTAAATAAGTTAAACATTAATGATAAGAAAGTAATCATAAATAATTTCACAGATTCATCAAAACTATCCATCACTTACAGAAAGTACTGCTTTAATAACAACTTAACTTATAATTTATTGGTCTTTTGCCAAAAAATTGATTAAAAATGTTTAATTATTACTTTCAAATACCTATTAAATCTATTTTCATGAAAAAATTGTTTCATAACTTTGTTTTCCTCTCTATTTCTTTTTTCAATTTTTGTAAAATTGATTATTTATTAATTTTTTGATATAATAAATATTTCATTCAGAGGTGTTTTGTTTAATAAAATATCATTACATACAGTATAAAGTAATTAAATAACTTTTTTATCATTATTAGTACTAAATTAACCCTAAATTTGTCATATGTTTACATATATATCATTATACAAGAACTTAAATATCAAGACAACAGAATTTAAAGAATTTCATTAAATCATATCTTAAGCCAAAAAATATAAATAAGAAAAAAAGATTTCTTAAAAAATAAAGTGAAAAGACTTGAGACTTATTACTAAACACTTCTCTAATATTAGGTTTTGATTCGAATGATAAAAGTTGTTAAAACTTTTTCTCAATTCAAAAAATTTGTTTTCTCTCTCTTTTCGAACAATGAATAACTTTTATAATAATTAATGTGTTTTCACATAATTTACGAGTGAAATGAATGCTTAAATAGATTACTAATCATAGTATTGAACAGAAGAAAAAACTGATTCCTATATTAATTCATATATTATTTATAATGAATTTTCGCGTTATATTAAAATTTCTTTTACTTCTCATTGAAATGAAATTTTTCACTTTTGTTTCGAAAATATTAATAATTGAATAAATATGTGTTGTGTTTAAAACTTTATCTTTTGTTTGTCTGCTTCTGTTCGATGACTAACGAGTTGTACGAAAAAAATTGATGTCTTAATATTCACCGTCATTAACAATATTTTATGTAATAATTATAATTAATTAAATATTTATTAACATTTCGACTGATAATTAGATATCAATTTATTAGTCATGCAGTGTTTTGTTGTCTTATTAAAGCCTAAGTCAAGAAAATAAAGAGAAAAAACTTATAATTAGTTTAAATAATTAAATATAAGAAAAAATAATTATTAAACGATACAAAAAAAAATTGAATAAATAACTGAAAACAACGGATAAAAAGCAAATGAAAAGACTTTATAATGAAAATTACACATAAAACATAACTTCAGTTTACCGTTTAGTCCCATGTTCTGAAGTCATCGAAATTATTTAAGAAGTTATTTATTATTTTAATAATTATTTAATATTTTATGTATTAATTGTTAAGTTACTTAAACTGCGCTTTTTTACGGTTATTCAGAGCGAAAAATTTGTATATAGATTGCATACCTCTTCAATACATTTTAAATCATTTCTAATCTGTGATTGCAATTGAATTAATTGGTTGGCAGTCATGTTACTTAAATCTCCTAATCGTTTAGTTTGGAATGCATTGTCACTAGTTTTCAATAATTCTAATTCTTTCTGTATTGTTGATAACCTATTGAGTGCCTGAAACAGAATTAGATATTTTTGTGGTTAATCAAATCACATTTTATTTTAAGCTTTGAGTGTTTTTACTTCATCTCTTTGTGATTCCGCTAACTTTTCCTTTCGAGTCACTTCTTCTACTTCTCGTTTCCACAACTAATTGATTAAAATAATTAATTAGTAATTATTTTTAATTAAAACAATTTTTTTCTGTGTTCAAGTGTTTCATTTTTAAAATCTTGTTATTTTTTATAAGGTTTTAAAATTTGAAATAAGTTTTGAGATAAACTATATTTTTTAAAACTTATGTTTTCAAATAAACTGTATATTTCCAACGCTTATAAGTTTCCGATAAAATCTATTTTTATTTTGATAAAGTTTAATAAATCTAAAGCTTATTCATTAAAAAATAGCAAAAGTTCTTAAAAGTTTTAAAAAGAAGTTAAACAAAAAAATTACTGCTTAAAAAATAGGCTCAAAACTTATTAATGAAAACGATATGAAAAATTGACAAAAAACAGCTAATAAACGAGTTCATAATAAAAGTTGTAATCCTCTAAAAAATATTAAACCAGTTAAAAAATAGACTTACATTCATAGCTTGGGCTAACTTTTCTTCATAGTTGGCAAGAGTGGCCTTATGTAAAGAATTTTCTTCCCTAAGCCTTTGTACTTCCATCATAGAGGCGACGATAGTATTAGGATTAGTTTGAGAAGAGGGCGACATATTAGATGTGCCGCTAAAGTCATATAACGACGACTGGCCAACAGAGTTCATACGTGGAAATGGAGACATTCCGAACCCGCCGGTACTATGACAGCCACCGCCTCCACTGGCCAGAGATGAAGTCAATGGTGAGGCGACGGGCGGTGACGAGAGATTACAAATATTTGTTCCGCCGCGCGATTCATTAGTATTTCCTAAACGAGCACCTAATTTGACATCAAATTAAAGGTTAAACATATTTAATAAACAATTTAATAGTTTCACAAAAAATCATATAATTTTTCACTAAAATTTCTGAGTATAGCACTCGTCAAATACAGAATATTAGTATAAAAATTTGCTGAAGTATTACAATTAAAATAGAGTTTATGTAATTGAATTCAAATTAATTACAAAAACTTTTATAACTTTTTATATTTCAACAAAAATATCTTTTTTAATAGTATTTTATTAGTCTTAAGATTTTTAGCAATAATTTTTATGCACTTTTATGAATTGAGAGTAACAAAAATATCTAAACTCAAGCACTGAAACCTTACTCTTGAGTATACTTGAAAATTATGATTCTTTTGAATCTATTGGTTATAAATTTTGAGGAAAAATCCTTGAATTTTATGAGACATGCATTGAATACAATGTATTAATTCGATTATAACATCAAAAAACGTGTTAAACTGTTTCATACATCTGTCAGATGTCAATAAGGAAAGTATCAGTAGTCAAAAAATTCCCATTTTTACGAGAGTTTTCAAGTGTAAAACTTATGGTTATCTATGGAGTAATTAATTGATGGCATCCCTATTGACCTACTATTTGACTGTAATTCTTCTGTACTTTATGTAAAAATTTGTAATAACTTCAGTATAAATAAGCTTTTTATCAACTTTAGTGAATAATTTTTTGAGTACAACTTAAGATTAGATAATATGTTGTGAAATATACTTTGATTTACATAACTATTGCTTAAGTTTTGTGTATTTATAAAAAAAAGTTGAAATTCATGTTTCATATTAAGCGTGAAAACGAGCCGATCGATAAATGATTGATAAAAATATTGTGAAATATTTGAAAAAATAGTCTTTACGCCTAATTAAAGTTTGAAAATATGAAATTGAGTTCATTTTATGTATGACGAGCTCCAAAAGTTATACTAAAATAAAATCAAAACAATGTAATCGATACAAAAGCTAATCTCTCTTGAGGTTAACTATAAAATACATTGATTTTTACATTTTAAACACACTCTAACACAGAAATATAACTGAACTGTAGGAAAATTTTTATTTATAACTAAAAAGTATAGACTTTATAGACGAATACCTATTATTAATATACTTTATGATAAACTGAATTAATAAACAAACTTAACTAAAACTTTACAATTAAAAAACAACTAAAACCCAAATAATAATCAAAACCTAAAATAATAATTAAAATATAGAGAATCGAAGAGAATAACGATATCATACCAGGAATATTGACCGGTGCTGTAGAACCTAAAAGACTACTCCTATGCAGTACAGAATTAACAGCATTCATAGCATTGTTGTCATGATTATCAGCACCAACAGATGTACCGCAGAAGTCCTTTTCAAGACTGGCTTCCATATGAATATCATCTAAATTGAGATCATCTAATGTCTGATTGATTACTTCTAAGGGCTCGTTATAGAAAGCGTTAAAACCCGAGTCTCTTAAGTTGGCGAATAGTGGAGAAGATGTGCCGCTAAATAGTGATGATGTGTTGTT
Organism: Nanhermannia elegantula; assembly: GCA_034699485.1. Lineage (NCBI taxonomy): Eukaryota > Metazoa > Arthropoda > Arachnida > Sarcoptiformes > Nanhermanniidae > Nanhermannia > Nanhermannia elegantula. Next base: position 3,873 of record JAQGCH010001283.1, on the reverse strand, counting down.
CTTTAGCGGACCATTTTTTTCTAGATATGATGATAATAGGCTTTCACTGTTTGACGTTGACGTTGAATAGCTTCGCGGCCTCGCTATTGGTCCCAAACCTGGGGTCGGGATATCTCTGTGTGCCTTAAAATATTGAACAATTCAATTAAGAAATGAAATCTCATTCATAACTCACAAAAAAATAATTTCCATTTAAATAAAGTTCACATAAAATAATAAAAAAACAGTATTAAATGTAATTAAAAAAAATATAATACCAGTTGTTGTGGTGGCTGAGGAGCCGACAGATCGAAACCAGAATTATAGTGATCGGGCAGAGAAGAGGCCACTGTTTGTTGATTATTCCGCGACTGAGATTGTGTTGTCTGTGGTGTTGATATTGAATTATTACGTGATATCGTGACCGGCGATGTATTACAATTAGTCTGCGGTAATACGTTTGATACGAGTTGGGAGAGATCTGTCGACCCTTCCATTGATAATTCACGAGCCGCTGATATTTCTTCTGTAAAACAATATTTCATTTAATTAATAAATGAATTAACAAAATAGAAAAATTAAGAATTTATGAAAAAATCTATTATTTTTTTAATTATTTATTGAATTATAATTAGTTTTAAGTTATAGTTAACCAAAAAAAATTGTTAAGCAATAGAGCATTGAAACGGTATTGAAGAATATGTTTTTGTTATAAAAGTTATTTTCTTGTTATAGAAATTGCTTAAGACTTTTGAATAACAACTAACTTTTTGAGACCTGACTCACAACTAAATTATTAGGACTTCAAGTCTTAGATTGAGACTGATTTGTGAGACTATTTGGAACTTTTATGGGTTTAGTCTGTATGTGATATGACTCTAACTTTATGTTTTTATAGTCATTTTCGGTATTTAATGGCCTCTATTGATAGTTTAGCTTTAAATATGAATAATGTTTGTCATGTTTTTCACCTTTAAATAGAAGGAAAAATTTTTCTGTGCCGATAGTGTCGATTGAGTTCGTTAAACAAATATAAAAGATGGCAAAAGTCATAGTTTTAGGTGAGTTCTAACTGAGCTTACATCAAATTTGAATATGAGTTCAATATTTATCAGAAATTTATATCAGTTTAAAAGTTTAATACAATAATCTGTTTTTTATACTAACTTAAAATCGAAACCTATGAATAATAAACAAGAGATTTATGTTTTTTTGGCTAATCCTGTGTCTAATCAATCAAATAATAAAAAGTTTAAAAAAATATTGAACTCTTTTGAAGTTGATTTTGAAATTATTACTGATTTTCAAATTTTTAGCTGTATTTAACTTTTTATGCTTTGATTGATTCCGAAAATAACATTTTTACAAAATCGAAACATAGATTTTGATTAATGAACGAACACCTGAAATGATAGGATTAACTGAACAGAAACTCAATTAAATTGTCACAAAACAGTCATGAATTTCATTAAATATATGTTTGATTAGGTTCTCATCGATATATCATTGAATAAAATAATACAATTTCCTAATCAGACATTAAATACAGGAACAAAGAACTCTAATTGCAAAATTCAATTCACAGATAATACAGATATTGTCTAAAAAAATAAAAAACATTAGATTTAAGTTTTAAACCATAGAAAAATAGTGAAGAAACTGAAGAATAAATAACAAGATAATGATAAAAAGTATATGAAAAGCATACCATTGGTTTCCACGTGTGCGAAAGCACAGAAAGGTCCGCGCGGACAATATCCGGTCTGTTGAATATCATTACATTTTGTTGACTTATATATTTCCGGATGAAATTGTTGTTCAGTACGAGTGTGACAGTAAGGACAGGAATCATTTGACTCGCAATTAGACGGATCGCCCCATTCGTCGCCCTGTTTCACGTTCGGACACGGAGTGGACCTATATTTGTACTTTTTTGGTGATCGTCGACGATCTTTATTATTATGAAACTGAGGACATGCGTAACTGCAATCATAAAATACAGATTAAAATTAATTATTTTAAGTTTAAAGTATATAAAAATTAGCAATTATTGATATTTTAATGCTTTTAAAGCTTAAAACTTGAAAATTTGTTTTAATCAAGTATTAAAACTCGTGTAAAAGTTAAGAATTCTATAAAATTAATTACTTTTTAAAACACTTTTTTTCAACTATAATCTGTTATTAAGGTTTATGTGAATTAAATTGATTTCATATTACAGTAAACTTTTTCCTAAAATATTAATCATACAAAAAGTTGCTTAAGAGCTAACAGCTCTTGTGTTTACACTCCATAAAAGTCTTGAAACATAGGAATTAACCTAAAAAACAATCAATAAATACAAAGCAATTTGAATAAATTGAACCCATTTTGTGAGCAAAGCTATGAATCACATTTAAATATTAAAACAAAAAACAAAAATTGGATTATATTTTGCCCAAAAGCAAAAGCCACTTATTCTGATAATAAAAAAACAATAACTCAACAAAACTAATCAAATATAACAACAAATAAAAATAAATTAATTAAACAAAAGTGAGAAAAAACTTTTAGATTTTGTATAACAACAGATACCCCACAAAAGGAAATGATACAGAAATGAATAGCAAGTTAAACACAAAAGCCCTAAAAAATCACTATAAGTAATAAAAAAAATAAACTTATAAATAAAATGAATAATAATTGACAAAAAAAACTATTTCATACCCTTGTCTACAAAGTCTGGGCGGTCTCTTACAGACCTCAGTCTTATAATTAGCTAAAACATAAGCGGTGTCCTGCCATCGCGGGTCCTCATTAAGCGCATTCCTTTCCTTATCTAATGAATTGGGCGCAGAATTGTTATTATTTGATGCTTGAGTTAAATTACTAGTCTCAATGTCCGTGTTCTGTATTTGTCCGCTTTCCATAGCCTGTAATTCTCTAATATCGTAGACTGGATTTCGTAAATCATGTAATCCATGCGCGAACGCACAGTGCGGTCCGTTTTTGACACAATAGCCGCGAGTGTCGGTGTCGTAGACACATATTCCTGTCTTGTAGTATCGCAAGTGATACCGGCGTTCGGTGTCTCCGGCCGTTCGGTGAAGATATGGACATCTGTTTTGAGAGACGAATAAAATTAATTAATGGTTTCAATGGTTTTTAGGTGAAGTTGTTATAAGTTTTTTTGTTCAAAAAAAGATTCAAAGTAAAGTTTATTAAACAATCAGTTAATTAGCAAATTATTTACAATTTTCTCAAATTTTAAGTGATTTTCATTAATATTTATACGTTTTTTTTGTTGAGATTAAACAGATTTTTAAGCCTTGTTTATGAGAATATGAATTGATTTATGACTACATGTATGGGATTAACGAAAGCCTACTGAATGTACTTTTAATTAGTGATGGGTCAGTCTCAACTTTTTAATTCAGTCTCAGTCTCAGTCTCAGTCTCAGTCCTAAAAAATTTCAGTCTCATTCTCAGTCTGTCTTAGTCTCAAAAAAATTTCAGTCTCAGTCCTAAAAATTTTCAGTCTCAGTCTCAGTCTTAGTCCTAAAAATTTTCAGTCTTAGTCCTAAAAAATTTTCAGTCTCAGTCTTAGTCTCAGTCTCAGTTATCGTTGGAAAACACCAAATTCAGTATAAAAGTACTAAATTTAGTGTTTTCAGCGAAAATTTAATCAATTTTTCATAGAAATGATTATTAGAAAATAAATTGACAGAATTTGATATTTCAGCGAAATTATGATTAATATAAGACTAGATTTATGAAAATTTAATTTTTTCGATCATAAGTTATCATTTATAACACAGAAATTTAACATTTTAATGTAATTTTATATTAGTATCAATAAATTAAATTTAGTACTAAATTTAGTGCTATGGAGAAAATTTAGTAAATTTAACAACG
>JAQGCH010001282.1:0-16402 GCA_034699485.1 Nanhermannia elegantula | reverse complement strand
GTACTGGATTGGATTGCATTTATTTAAGAAATAAATTAAAAAGAATTTGCTTTTCATGTCTTTTGACTCGAGAAGTGAATGCAATCAAACCTGTAAGACCTGCACACAAAAAAAACTTGAACAGCACTTAGTTATTAACTTTGGCAACAATTTGAGATTTTTTTCTCAATACAAAATTTGCATATAATGATTGATTATGTGCTGAAAATGTTAACATTTGAATATATGTCGAGCATTACTATACTTCCTCAAAATTTTTTGCAATTCTTTTCTTTAAATCTAGTTTTAAACTATAAAAATTGATTTTTCTATATGTTTGAAAACAAATATTAGGATTATTTACATTAAAACTTATCTCTATCTAATAAAATATATTGAAAATATTTGATACTAAAGTTTAGGAACAATTTTTTGATGTGGACCTTTTTCCTTATAGTTTAGTTTTTGAGAACAACTTGAATGTGTTTACAACACAATAGCTTTTCTGTAATCTAACATTTTCTATATACAGTATATTTTATATATAAGTTATATTGTTGGGCATATTTTGTTCTGTTTATCGATTTTATGATATGCTTCAAGTATAGCATTAGTCGAGTCTTCCTATGGTTTACAGTACTAATAATGTTTTTCATCAGTTACATAATGTTAATTCCAAATACCAAATAACGCTTTTCATAGTAAAGAAGATGAGAAACAAAGAATTTCATCAGATGTTAAATTAAATTTTAGAATTTAAATGATAAAAATGTTTTACCAAAAGAAAATAATACAATTTTGAGAATTTTGATGTTTTATAAATTATTAATCTATAGTAAACGTATCTAATAGTAAAGTGTATTTTTTATTATTGCATAATTTTTGATTATAAGTTCTTTTATATTGTGATTTGAGGAAAATTGCAAACAAATCTTTGAGATAAACAAATCAAATAAAGCCAATTGCAATTCCATTCAATCTATCCATAAATGAATTTTATTATCAAAATGGATTAAAATTCTTCTGTTAATAAAAGCCGTATAAATCAATTTTGATAATACCTGTAAAAAATCATTAATCATAGAAAACAATGAGCTTATAATCATAACAATTGCTAATATGACACCGGCTGTATTTCTAGAACTTAGTTTTAGTTTAAGGCTTATATACCAGTATTTGTTTATATAATATAACAAAGATTTAAGTATAATAAATGATATATTTGATTAATATATTTAGCCTTTAAACTGTTGACTTCTGCCATGAATGCCAGTGCTTCACAATCTTTTCATTTGTGTTATATATAGTTTGTTGTCTTTGTCAGTTTTCAACTTTTGTTATTTAATACATGTTTTTCATTTGAATCTTAAAATGATAACTTGTTATCAATATAATTTTTTATTTGTGAATAGTTTAAGTTGCCTTTAACTATAAGTCTGACTTTTTAATAAAATGAAAGTCTTTATGCAAAAATTTTGATTATTAGCACGATTTTTAGTTAAAGAAACTCAATGCCATTGAGTAAATGGCTAAATATTGAATATATCTATTTTGTGCTTCTTCACTGTGCGAATGTACTTTATAAGGCATTGTAATATGCTATGGGTTTATTAATGAATGCACTGTAAATAAACAATATATATACGTATTTATTTAATAAGATATGAATGTTTTTATATAACTTTTACGTTCATTGTACCACTTTATCAATATTTACATTTCTCAAAATTAATATAAATCAAAGTTAATTAAAATGTAATATAAGTGGTTATGAAATTTTTGGTCTCAATTTAAGAGATAATATATACTGTATTTTCTAATTTCATTGTCCGAAATTTTTTTTGACCGAAAAGCCGTTTGCCGGGAAACCAAAGTACTTTTCCAACTCTGGTGACATTATATCTGTATTATCACTGATTTTAAAAAAATAAAATCTTTAAGAACAATGCATTCTCAAAGGGTCGAAAAAATTGATTGGTCTACCAGTTGCCGATCGCTTTTTTAGTTTAAACCCAATCATTAATTAAAATACAATAAATATCTATATACCGGTGCATTACAGTCACAGCTTTTTTTGATTGGAAGTTTCTGTTTAAAATTAATTTATAGACTCTCGAGTCTCAGCTGAGCTTCATCTCGATCGAGACTCGACTTTCAAATGATCCTCTATTATATAAGAGTATAAGCCTTATCGTTCATTATAATTTATAAACTTAATTATCATGCTATTCAATATTTGGATCATTAAAAAGTTTATAAATAAGCTTTAATTTCTAATTTTGTTCTCAAAATAAATGTCATCCGAAATAACGTCATCTTTTACAACAATTATTTTGTTTTGAAGATGACATTTCACCAAAACTCAAACATATCTAGCTTTGAAAGGAACATAACAATTATTTCTTTAATACCCACAGATAGATGTCTTTAACTTTATTTTCTTGAGTTATTTTTTTACTTTTAAAAAGTTAAACTCCAGTGCAGTCCTCTTTTCATTTAACATTTTCTTAAAGCATTAATTAAGTGAATACTAAATCAAATATTATCATTCATTTTAATATATGGATGTATTGTTTTTTATAGTTTTTTTTAATCATTTATAACAATTAATTAAAATCAATTCTCCGATTTATATGTAATCCTTTTTGTTTTGTTTCTTTTATTTTATTGTATTTTTTTCAAATAAATTGAGATGAGAATAAGATTAAATCAATTTTATGAAATATATCATATTTAGCCATCAAAAGATATCTTTTGCAACTGTCATCCAAAATAGGTCAATGTCGTGAATGTCATCCCTTCAATGGCTAATTTCAAAGAAGCTTTTCTTATATTATTAATGATCAGAAATGTTGGTCTACTTTCATATTGCTATTTATTCGGGAAATAATATAATAATTATTATCATTAATTTGATTAATGTTATCAAATCTATGATATTCGATGTATGAGTTATATATTAAAACCAAATCATCCGTTTGAATAAATTTGTTTCATAACTATATATTCAAATTTTTTAGTTATTGAATTGGCTGTGATTTAATAATAATAAAATACTTATCCATATTATCATTATTCTCTAGTCGTTTATTTTTATTTTGCAATTTTTTTTATAGAGAAAATTTGTTGAATATTAAAAGAACAAATGTGAGGCATGAGAATGGATCTTAAATGATCTTTTGAGAGTAATCAGATTCTACTCCATATAATGTTTATTATTTGATGCCTCTTAACATTAGCTCCAATCTGCTCCCTTTCCTAACTCATACATTTTTATTATCTGCCATAATGGAAGTCCTTCTTTCTGTTTAGCGATCGGCACATTCTTATGATATCAAATAATATCGGTTTCATTTGTTTACCGAATTTTCGTTTATGCATAAGTCGTTTTAAGTGTATGTTTCCGATTAGATTTATTCTATACGTGATTTCTATTCTTACATTTTTGCGGTGGAATCAATTCTTTGATTTGTTAGTTATGTCAACCATTTGATGATTGCTTCATAAGTCAATTATTTTGATTATTAATGAATTTATTAAATTTTGGAGAATCAGTAAAACAAAATTATATTTGAATAATTACTTATTTTAGTTGCTCCTTCGGTAAAATATGATAATTTTTATGAAATTTAGTTATTTATTCAAAATTATATCAATAATTCAACTTATCCAACAGCTTGAGTCAACATTTTTAGTGGGTTGTACTCCACTGTATTAACGCAGATACAGATAACATAATATTTATATCTACAGCCAAATGAACTTTAGCTATTCATTAATTTTCTAAAATAATGTGGGTTTAGATTTGAATTAATTAGTGAAACCATTAAGCAAACAGATTTTTGTGTCAATTTCTTAGAGTATTTTCTACATTAGTCGAACACATAAATAATTGGAATCACTTTGATCTGAATGCAGAGGACAACCAGTGTTGGACTTGATTCTCGTAAATTCGAGGAGAGGTTCAAAAACTTATCGGTTTTTTCAGATAACTTTTCTGATACTATTTTTTGGGTAAAAGATTTTGTACAAAATTTTATTTTTTCTAATTAAAATGGAACAGCTTTTCATTTTGAGGCTTGCTTTCAGTATTAAACTTTTAAATGTTTAATGACATTTAAATAACAGTCAATAAACTTAATTACTAATTGATATTTCAGAGTTAAATTATGTCGAATATGACAATACATTTAGGGGAACCTATTGTTTTCGACGATAACTCTGACATTTTGCTGTATCTGTGTATTTCATACTTTTAGTGAATTAACCTAAATTTAACAACGCTAAAAGTGAGTCTGCTGCATAAGATCTGTTATTTAAACTATTGATCATAATTAATAATAATTAAAATGGAAAGCGATGCAAAAACTTATGAAATGAACTCAAATATGTTTAATCTTTATATTTTTTACGACTATTCTCCAAAACAGATCCAACAATAATATAAGTAATTTGTTTTTCAATTAATTGAATACATTTTATTATCATAATAGATGTCTATTGAGTTTGTCTTTTATTATTGTATTTCATTTTATTAGGACTGAACCCATGCCCATAAAATTTGTTAGTACTGATCGTATGCAAAGTTTTGCATGTCTTGCATCTCTATTTAATATTATAGAGCAATATTTGCATTACAACATCAAACAGAGCCTATTTTCTAATACTATGAAGTAATACACATTTACATTCTTTCACATCCAATGATAGCGCATCCAATTTTTCGGAAAAAATCTTACTGTATGTCATGTGTAAGGAAGCAATCTTTCCAATAAAAGAAGTAAAACCTTATCTTATGATAGAAAAAGTTTCTTTTATTATAGGAGAGCAACTCTTTAAGTGGTAGAAAATAAGATATATTTCGCTTCAATTATAGAACAAGTCTTGCAATCATTTTAATCAAATTGAAATATTGATTAAACCTGTGAATCAGTTAGTTTTCATTTGAATTAATGTGAATCTCTTCAGTCATTTTTATTTTCATTAAAAAAAAGTAACTTTTCAGATATTAAAGCATCTGTAGTACTAAATATTAATCAAAATATTTAACAATAAGTTAAGCAGTAGACATACCTTTGCTTCACTTGAAAAATTTTTTCATCATTTTCTATCTATTTTATGAATTTAACTGAAATTCATATTCTCCTAATGATAGTAAAACTACTCAAAAGCAAACAAAAGCCAATCTAAAGGGAATACATAAGTCATATAATAAAGCAATTCATTGGTAAACTTGCAGTTATAACAGCAGTGGATAGTTATAACTGACATTTATATTTCATTTTGATTTGTTTTATATTTACTCATAATTTTATATTATGTACTAATAGTATACTATTCTTATAAATTTTTTTCTATAAAAGTTTTTTATTAAAAAAATCAAATCATTATTTATAGATCTTTTCATATACAGTATATAAATACGAAGAAATAATCCTTAATTAAGAATAAAATTGATTTCAATTAATTTGATTTGTGCGAAACCATTAAAAACAGTGAAGATATTTGTGATGCTCTGTTATTGTTATTTTAAATTATCACAAATTCATATATAAAATATTTTTTCTATTTATGATCACTTACTTAGACTAATTATTCTTAATTTTAATTAAGTTTTCAAATATACAAAATGAATCATTTTTTATGATAAATGGCTGAAGTTCGCAAATAATTTATTGTTCGATCAAAACTTTCTGAAGTCTTTCGCTTACGATATTTCGTTAGCTCAAAGACATTTTGTTTCGCACTCAAAAAAAACAGCGAAAGCTTTCTAATTCATGAGTCCTTTTGACATTATAACAAGATATCAGACTTTTTCGGAGTCGTTTCCTCAAAAGGAGTTTGTAAAATAAGACAGTGAAAATTTTTCAACGAATCAAAAAATATTTATCCATATTCTAACTTGTAATAGATAGGATGAAAATTCTTTGACCAAAATGTCCGTCTCAAAGCCTCCTTTAAATTCTTACTTGACATAAAAGTTTTTCAATTCATGAAACTTTGAAACTGATTTGACTTTCAATCCAATACTGATTTGAAGCTTCTTTTGAACTGGATTTAGGATTGAAATGAAGTTTAAAATCAAACGGATTGAAAAGCAGGATTGAATCCTCATTTTCAAACCACTCCAACTCTGTACCTGAAAGTTGTATTGAAACAGGTGTCAAAATAATGGTCATTTCAATAGAGACCACTCATGAATATTTCCAATTCAATCCTTATTTATATTTGACGCCGAACGCAAACATATCTTATTCAATCTCTATTTTCAATCCAAGCTCTTTACCGTTCAAAAGTTGTTTTTGACAAATAGCGCGTAAGTGGTTCTGGGGCTACCGGTAAAATGTTTAACTGTTGTCACATTACAATTTAGGATATGGACAAATATTTTTTGATTCGTTCAAAAATACAGGGAATTAAAGGGAGATTTCAAAAGCTAACTAATTAATTAGTATTGATATTAACCAAATAGCGCTCACGAATCAGTTCTTTTACAAAGTTTAGAGCTTCAGAAAAAGACGGATTTCCAAAGAAGTCAAGTCTCTGATTATTACTAACAATAGCATAGAAATATTATTTTCGCGCAAAGATAAATATAAATGTTTATATAAAAATTACACTATAATTCTTTATAAATACATTTGTTATCATAATATGAAGTGGTGTTCATTTATTTTTAATTTTTCTAATTTATAATAAAACTATTTTATGCATAATTTACTATTGTGTTGTTTATTTACATTATTAGAAAAGTTGTTCCAAAAGAATTCTCATAGAATTTATTATTAGACTCTTGTTTTGCGTCATTTGTTCTTATCTTATGTTTACCTAAACTTTCATTCTGAAGGGACGATGATTTATATTTGATTTTTGTCTAACTTAGGAGTGAACACAAGATTTTGTGATAACTAGACATACAAATACCAACACCTCATCTACAGCAGAAATATGTTATATAACTTATATAATGTTTGGCAGACTCTTCATACAGTACAAACACAAGCCTTTCAACTCATTAGTGCAGTTGAGTGGCACTCATTCTTCACATTCCTTTCAATAACATATTATGCAATACTATTATAGCCTGATTATAGCCATAATAATTCTAAACCTTATTGTTGTAGTTGAGTGTTCTTAATAGGCAGTTATTGTTAAATCACTGCTATTTTGTTTCAATCAATTCTTTTATAAGATGTTAAAAAATAGCGAAATTCTGTCATTCGTTTATTTAATTTAATTTTGTTTGATTTTATTATAATTTTGATGCTTAATATGAATTAAAATACCGATCAGTTGGTTTCATTTGATAGAAGCAAATATAAATAGATTATTTTTATTATTAAACATTGAATGTATATCACATTAGTCAATAATTTGATTAACTTGTTCATTCTTTCCTCACTTGTTTTCATTTATCCAATAAGTGTTGCGCTCAATGAAACATAGACTTCAACAAACAATAGTAAATACAAGAGTCATGTAAAGCATCTTAGAATTTGAGTAACTATATGTATTGTAATAACGAACGGCCGCAACAAGTCTTGGCCATACAGAACTTGAAGCTCTGTATAAAGGGTTGAAACTCGTTTATCAGTGAAAAAATATATTCAAATTAAATAAAATAGCTATCATTTATGCTTAAATAATTAGTCAAAATAATGCAATTCAATCGAAAAGAGTGAGTCAAATTCATTTTAGAGCACTTGGTTTCACATTATTTTATTCGCATAAATTCACTTCAAATAAATTAATTTCAAGTGAGTAGTTATACAATTTCACAGTAAATTTAATTCAAGTGTTATATAAATATATTGTTTGTTTTACTTAGTAATTGAACTATAATTAAAAGTAGTTTCAGGAAACTGATGCCGTCTCGAACCCGCCTTTCATTTTTTGAGAATTTTTTAAAACTGGTCCCAAAGCTTTGAATCTGTGCTCTTCTAATTCTTACAACTAGTAATAGATATATTTCTATATTGATCCGTTCAAATTGATTCCGTTCGGCTAATAAATTAAGCTAAAATCCATTTGATATAACGAACACTCCATTTAAAGGACAAAATTTTTTACCCCTCGAGGGTTCGTTATATCGAGCTTTTACTGTAATAAAATTAAATTTATTCATAACTATAATTGAGTTATCTTTTATTTTATTTAATATGCTATTAATTATTATAATTGATTAATCAAACAGTATCTCAATATCTATGAAAAACGTTCTCAAAATGGTTTTGAATAATTTTATTTTTTTTAAATTCTAAATCAGAACTTTGTTTTTAAACGAACTTAAGTTACTGTATAAGCTTTAAACCATTATTTTTTCAATTATTTTGTACTTAAATTTCCTTTTTCTGTCTGTGGCACTGACTTTCACAGCAATGCTTTAAAATCATTTTCATTCACTGCTTTACTTTACTTGAAATGCAGTTTTTTCGATAATTCATTGCTTTGAAATGAGTTCTTGTTCTCCCCTGCGATTCAATTGCAGAAGAATACTGATATCCAGAATACGTACGAATGGATTCATTTCTAACCCTTAAGGAAAATTAGAATGAATTTTTTTTAATTTATGGATTTAATATGAATTTCTCAGATAAATATCTGTTAAGAAAATATTGACTTAAATTCTAAATCTCAAATTTGAATTATTTATGTTAAACTTTGTTAAACTTTTAAAAAAAAAATTTAAAATAAAACTTTTATTGGTTTGCATAAAACCTACAATATTTTAAGTTAAATGTTGTTTTAAACTTACATAACAAATGAATATAATTTCTAAAGTGAATCCATTTCAATAATACATTACTCTATTTTTTAAAGATTTATTCTTATATAGAGTCTGCACAGAGAAATTGATTTTTTGGATACTCGGTTTGATTGCATTTAGTTTTTTCTCATTTAGAATATTCTCTTTAAGTGAAAATATATGTTATTTTTTTAAACTTCACGATTCACTCATAAAAGCTTACAATAAGTTCAACAGTTTTTATTGGAGTTGTTTGAGCTTAAAGTTTGCGTTTTCTAAGCTTTTGGGAAGAAATTGGTTTAATATTTAGAAAATAAAAATTTGTTACTCAAACTTAAACTTGAGTGATAGTAATCTAATAAAATCTATTAATATTTTTGCAGATAATAGCGAATACAATAATATTCTTAAGCGTGAACCTGATTGGTATGTTTGCGCATAATTTGATGGAAAAGGCCGGCAGAAAGGCTTTTCTCGATACTAGAAATTGCATAAATGCCAGACTGGAGATGGAAGATGAAAATGAAAAGCTCGAGAGATTATTGTTAAGTGTTTTGCCACAACACGTAGCCATGGAAATGAAAGCCGATATATTATCTCCGCGCGAATTGGGACAGTTCCACAAAATATATATACAAAAACATGAAAACGTGAGCATATTATTCGCTGATATCGTTGGCTTTACTGTATTGGCGTCTCAGTGCACAGCACAAGAATTGGTTCGATTGCTCAATGAATTGTTTGGTCGTTTTGATCAACTCGCAAATGACAATCACTGTTTACGTATTAAAATATTAGGCGATTGTTATTATTGCGTGAGTGGTCTTCCAGAGCCGCGTTCAGATCACGCACACTGTGCTGTTGAAATGGGACTCGACATGATTGATGCCATCGCTTCTGTAGTCGAAGCCACTGATGTTAATTTGAATATGAGAGTCGGCATTCATACCGGAAGAGTTCTCTGTGGAGTGTTAGGCCTTCGAAAATGGCAGTATGACGTCTGGTCTAATGACGTGACACTAGGTTTTTATTATTTTAATTGTTTCATTGTTTCACTTTATATTCAGCCCTTTATATCAATTTATCCAATAGTTCATTAATTTTATACTAATTTCATATGTTTTAAGCCAATCATATGGAAGCCGGCGGAGAAGCGGGTCGGGTACATATAACACAAGCAACTCTTGATTGTCTTCATGGCGAATATGAAGTCGAAAATGGTTTTGGAGCAGAAAGAGATGCGTATTTGAGAGAACATAATGTTATCTCTTATTTTATAGTTCCGCCGATGCATAGAAGAAAGGTTTGATTGTTTTGGGTCTTATTTCTGTGAATAATTTTATTGATTTTTCCATTAACTCTAATTATAGATTAATTACTATCATAGAGATTCATATAATATATATTTAAATATTGGTGTGTTATCACATTTTTATTCACATTTAATGACAACTATTTTAATTAAGTTTATTTTTAACATTTGACTGTATTCCCAATTCAATACTTAATATTCTAGAATCACTTCAAAATTTCACTCAAATAAAAAGAATTATTCAAATTTGAAGGCAAGCATTTCCACCAAATGCCAAAACTTAGTCCAAAGAATTTGTTGTTTGAAAGCTTAAGCCAAAGCTTAAAGGAATATTGATTTCAAATCACGTCCTAAAGCCCAATGCGAATGATAAATAGAAAGAATGCTAAATTGCCTTTGGATACACTGCATAAAAAATTGTTATACAGTAATATCAAATACAGTTGAGTTCTGTTTTAATACTATATAATGAAAAACAGTATTAAAGAATGACTTCAACTAATTCTTGTTTTCGGTATATTATTGATAATCTTTTGAGCTATTTTTCTCCTCCGTCACAACGAATATAAGCTTCAAATATATATCAATTGTTCCGATATTTTAGTCGATTCTCAAGTTGTTCCAAATATTTGTTACTTTTCTAATAACTGAGTTTCTAATTACAGTATATTTACAATATTTTTTACCAATAAATTGATTAACTTTTGTACCTCTATATCAAATAATAACAACATAACATTTAGTGACAGACCTCTTATGCCTTCTATGCTTTGCTTAGCAATATTATTATTATTATTGGCATTAACTTAATTAGACTTATTTATATATAAATCTCTGACCGATGCTATACTTTTAATCTATTTTGATTGAAAAAATGATTTGATTTATTTAATTAATAATAATGTCTGTTTTCAGCCATTTTTATTCAATACACTCCAAGTGAGGCAATTAGCGGGTTCTACAAAACGAAAATTGTCTTTCAAGAATGTATCCAATGTTGTGATTCAATTATTACACTCAATAAAGTATAGCATAGACGTTCCCTTTGCCAATATGGGTATGATTCCAGCCTCAAGTCTCAACATTCAAGCCTCAAATCTAGAAAATCAATTGCCTAAAAAGGTATCACTTTATTTACTCATCTTTATCAGTATTTCTAACATTTTCTCAAATGTTGATTTAGTTCAAAATGACTGATAAATTACGAAAGCCTTTCAAAAAGAGACATTCGGTAGTCTATCATCAGGGAACCAATCGCGTCAATAAATATTTAGCCCAAGCCATAGATGCGAGAAGTGTTGACAGAGAGAAATCGACTCATGTTAATGTCATCACATTATGTTTTAAAGATAAATATAAAGAAAGACTTTATCACGAAGAAAAAGATCTCGGATTTGGTATGGCCTTGGCCTGTGCTATGGCTGTTCTCATATTATTGGCCGGTCTACAAATCGTAATATTGCCGCGGTATTAATCTACACTCTAATCATCACATCCAGTCATTTATTTATTGTCATTTTCTTTCTTTTCACAGAACCGTAATATTAGTCATTTTATTTTTGGTGGCCTTCGTCTGGATATCTGTGCTATTGATTCTTGTTTTAGGAGCTCGTCTTCAGGTATATAATATATTCATTTTTATCTCTTCTATTAGTATAACATATCTGTATAAATAATGCAGAAAATGCAAACTCAAGACATTTTAGTTGTTTCTCGTGAGATATGAATTAAAACTACAAAATTAGGTGTAATTTCATTATATGGTTTTCTTTCAATTGTACATATCATTGAAAAATTATTTTGAGTCTACATGTTTTTGGATTCAATTTTATGTTAATGAATTCTGCCTTAAAAATGTGAATTAACAAAGTTATCTTTATGTATACACTTGGTTTATAGATCGTACACAAGTGTATTTTCTTTTTGAAAAAATGCATTAATCAAAAGATCTCTCAAATAGAAGTTAACTCAATCTCGTGAGTAATTAGATTCCTCAGCAAAACTTTATGTAATATAAACTTATACAGAAATAAATCTAATTTTTCCAAACAATTACTGTATTTTCATAGCTTGAAGTTATATTTTGAGCATTTATTCAAAAAGAACTCTCAGATAATCTATGGTTTGCTTTATAATAATATTACTAAATCTAATGAGTTATAATCATTTCAGTGCGTTTGTTGGGATATTTCGAAGCATTTTTTATTACGCCTGGGAATTATGATCTTTACGATTGTCATTATTTATTCAGTGGCTCAGGTGAATGTGGTAAGGATTGCATTATTAACCATTAACTTTATTTTGTAATTAATTGTTTGGTATAAGTTATGCTCAAACTTGAATATATATTTATTTTGCAGTTCACGTGTCTCGAAGAAACGCCTTGTGCTCCGAGCAGTCCAACCAATATGGATAAGTCGTTTACTGATGACCACCGATTGTGTCCATTTCCTCACTATATAATACTGAGTTGCATAATATCATTCTTCCCATTAGTAATATTCTTAAGACTTCCAATGATGTTGAAGGCGGCGCTTCTCATTCCTATGGCGGCTGTCTTTCTCATTGTAATCGAGTTCACTCACACCAAACTATTTCAGTGCACTAATGAGTGAGAAATTATGCCTTTATTTAAAGTATTTATTGACGCAATTTTATTGATTTATGTTTAAAATAGATATGGAGTCCCACTGAACATAACAGGGCCTGTAATCATAATTCACTTTGTGTTGGCTGTTCTTATACATGGCCGTCAAGTCGAATGGACCGCCAGATTAGACTTTCTCTGGAATTCACAGGCATATGAAGAGAAGTCAGATATGCATGAATTGCAAAACAGCAATAGACGTATTCTATTTAATTTGCTTCCCTCTCATGTCGCCACCCATTTCTTGGATAATCAGTTCAGAAATAATATGGTAATTATTCGTGATTTGAATGTTTATGCTATAAAACTGTATAATTTTATATTAAAATACTCTTAAGGAACTCTATCATCAATCTTACTCTAAAGTTGGGGTATGTTTTGCTTCGATACCAAATTTCATGGAATTCTATATGGAATTAGACGGCAATAATCAAGGAGTGGAATGTCTTCGTTTGTTAAATGAAATAATTGCTGATTTTGATGAAGTAATTTAGAAAAGTTTAATTCAATCAATAGTTTAAAGCATTGGATATATAGTGACATGAATTTCTTGTTTTATTCAGTTATTAGATCACGAAAAGTATAAAGCAATTGATAAAATAAAAACTGTTGGCAGTTGTTATATGGCAGCCATTGGATTAATGCCAGAATATAGAATACCAGTGAGTTTTGCAGAATTAGTTTTGAACAACATTTGAAACTGAAACGCACGTTTGCACTCATAAATTGTTTCTATATAGGAGAGCGACAATGTTTTTGCAGCTGAATGTATGAGTTGTCTCGTGGACTTAGTGTTCGAGATGAAGGATCGACTGTCAGAAATAAACGAAAATTCTTATAACAACTTTATGCTACGCGTCGGCTTAAATGTTGGGCCGGTTGTCGCTGGAGTTATAGGTTTGATATCTTAAACATTATTCAAATATTGCGGAAAAAATCAATGGATATTTGATCCTATATTTCAGGCGCTCGAAAGCCTCAATACGACATATGGGGCAACACTGTGAACGTGGCCTCAAGAATGGATTCTACGGGTCTGCCTAATCATACTCAATGTACAGAAGAAGTATATCTATTGCTTAAGGTATTCCGCATTTCTTTAATATTTTTTCTTTTTTAAATTTATTGTTTGAAAGATTTATAGAAATTTATTGACTTAATAATACTTTTAAGGAATATCCGTATGATTTTCAATGTCGCGGAAGAGTTAAAGTGAAAGGAAAAGGAGAAATGACTACTTATTTTTTGATTGATCGCAAAAATCACAAGAATCGAAACAATTATGAATTTATTAGTTCTGCGGGTAATGGTTCTCATCTCGTAAATGCAATCGCTGGCGGCGTTCCCACGCCTTTAAGTTTAATCGCTAATGAAAGGACACACTCGAAAAGCAATCCTCATATGAATAACTCTAATCCCAAATCGAAGAAAACTGTTGCCAACAATACTCAAAATAATTTTTCGAATTCACCAGTGCTTCAGCCGTTCAATAGATATCCTGTTAAAAATAGTGACGCAAACAAAAGAGCTGATCCCATTCCGAGCTATAATCAGCCAAAACCTATTATAACAGATATGGAAAGACACACAAAATTCAATAAATCACCATTGAATACAGTAAAAGCTATTCCTGAAGAGTCTTCAGTAACAGAACAGATATTCACCAATAAAGGCGACGCCTGGGAAAAGTTGAAGGAATTGAGTTCATCTGTTCCACCGCCACCTCCAGAAAATGATAATTCATTTCATCAAAACCAACGACCGCTCACTATTATATCTCCGACTGGAGTCCAAGAAACAAATTTGGATGACATGACACCACCGCTTCCTGCAAGAGATCATTCAAATTCAAGGCCTTCTCGTAATTCTTCGCTAACGAACAAATCGACAAATAAAGAAATAACTCAAAAACCAAACACAATTAATACTCCACTACTGTTCTCATCTCCGACTGCATCTCAAAGAACTAATTCTTTGGCTGAAACAAATCGAGCGACAGTTCAAAGTCAAGACAGTTTAGATGATATCGAGACAACTCAAGCGACGTCTACTCGCGCAGCCGGTCGTTCCTCTTCTGTAGACGAGTCCTCTATATATCACTCAACATCTTCCTCATCATCAGGTGTTGCGCCGATCACTGACGCAGAGACGACCTATGGATGCGGTCTAACCAGAACAGATTTGGACACACCTTCGCCAGCATTTAATCGTAATTCTGGCGGTTCTGCTAGTCTTCAATGGGTTTATCCAAACCCAGAAAATCCGAGTGAAATCGAACATTCATTTATTCCAACGCATAATAGAGACGATTATTGTATTTTTATTAAAAGAAGTAATAATGACTTATTTGGGTCAAAGAAAAAGAAGACCGATTCAAGTGCGCAAACAGATGGCCCGCATTTGAATCCGAAGAAACATTACCATCACGTTCATCATCACAATCATTCTCATCATTTTCATCATCAGTCGAACCCAAACACTCATAACTTAAAGCATTCGAATTTTAAATGTCATGCAAACAATTCGGGATCTTACAAGAGTGACGGCTCTTCTGGAACTAATAGTGCAAGAAAAAGACATCGAAATAATAAGAGAGACAGAAGTAAAGACGACGACGACATTAATGTTCCTCTTATTAATAGCAAACACTCTTTTGGGGGAAGAACTGCTGCGAGTGATACAGAAGAAGAGTTTGATTTGAATTTTATGGGCGCCGTCTCAAGAAAAAGTCACTTCGATTTTGTTGCGCGTTCGCCATCGTTCGGATCTAATTCTTCTAAAAGTCAGAGAAAGGGAAGTTTACCCGATTATTATAAGTCGAGTGCAAAATATGGTAAAATTATGCCAAAAAAGTTACCCTCTCTTGAAAGTGTTTCGAAACAGAGTTCACGAGATTTTATTGATTATTCGCCAAAACTGAGAAGTAAAGGCTCGCTTCCAATGATTCCTTTACAGGAACTTAAAAACGTGAATGAAGTTCTCGCAGATTTTGGCGTTAAAATGAGTCAGAAAGAACACCTCAAACAGAATAATGAATTTTGTATGAGATTTGAAGAGGAAGACGAAAAAAGTGAAGCACATAATAATGATAATTTGGGTGCAATTAAGTTAAATCCCACTCAAAATAGAACAAAATTAGGCGCTTCAGGAAATGAGACTCATTCAGAACATGAAATGATACGAAATCGTGCGATGAATGCAAAGGGAGACACTTTGATCGATATGGCGGCAGATTTGGTTGATCTCGAGGACCATTTTGACAATCCTTCGCGTCCTTTGGCTTTTCGTTTTCCATTAGGAGATATAGAAATATCTAATACTAAGCAAAATACTCATAACAACGATAAAATCTGTAGTAATAGTATTAATAATAATAATAAAAGCAATTCTAGTTTCACTCGTATTTCACATCGAAAACAAGCAAAAGAGTCAGAGTATGAAAATTTAGATTCAGACGTACCTTATTATGAAGGAGACGCTGAAGATGATGAGGAAGAAGGAAAAGATTGTGATGAAGAGGAAGTCAATGTAGACGATGACGAGTTGGCCAGTGATGACAGCGATGAAGTGCATTCAGACGAAGACAAATCCTATGATGAGTCTAATAAACTGTTTGATGCCAATTGTGATGAAAGCGTTTGCGGTCTCGATGGCATGTCTGTAGTGAACGACTCGGGACTCACTGACGCAGAGGGGGCTCTCAGTGATGTCAACTCTC
>JAQGCH010001281.1:0-16407 GCA_034699485.1 Nanhermannia elegantula | reverse complement strand
ATTTTTATAATGCGGCCCGCGGGTGGGTACCTAAGGTCCAATGCGGCCCCTCAGTGGTTTGAAGTTGGACAGCCCTGATTTAAAGAAAGGCATTTGTGAAGGGAACTCAGTTTATGGAATTGTTCTTTATATTAGTACAGAAACGTTATAGAAAGACATTTTAATACCTGTTTAATTTGAATCAATAATTAATGATCTCAATTCACTGAATAGTTTGACAAAAATGAAACCTATTTTAATTGTAAAAATAAACTGAATCGTATTTATTATAAATTAATTGTTAGTTGAACTGACTGTTAATTTAAATTTTATAAACTTAAAAATATTTTATATAATTTAATATTTTCACACTGTAATAGTCTAAACACAAAATTTAAAGGTCTTTATTAAGCATTAGATGTTTGCTTAATTATTTAAATATGCTCTTAATGTTAAAAATTATCTTTAACCTTAATTAGAGCTATAGCTGTGATAAAAGTTGACTGTATTATACATTAGCATTATATTCAATATATTCTTATCTGTCAATAGATTACAATTTTAAAATATTTTTCAATTGTTTTCTCGTATCAATAGTGAGAAGTGATTCAGACGTCAACAGTCAATATTGTCTTTCACTAAAAATTCCATAACAAAAACTATTCGAATTATTTTTCAAAGTGTATAATTCTTTTTGATTCACCAAAAAATTTGATGTATTGTTCATTTCTATACATATCTTTTTTGTTAATATAAACGAAAAGCAATAAAATAATCTTTACTAATATATTATTAATGAAATTCATTTTTAATTATTTATCTTATAATATATTTAGCAATTCATTGAGTTTATAATTTTCAGAAAAGACACGGGTGAAGCACCATTGTCTGTATTCTACTGAATAGGTTTTCAAATGGTGGGTCGCAAATCAATTTTGTTTATCATTATGTTCTATGGAATAATTGAAATTTAGCAAAAATACCTTAGAAGGTGGTTCGCGACGTAAATTTTGAGAACCACTGCTCTACAGTATACCAAAGTTTGACGCAGAGAATAACATAAAGATCAACCAGAAATGTGTTCAGAATTTTGTAATTGATTAAGATAACTGACCGCTCCTTTAAATGAAGATTATATTCAATTGTTTGAAATATACAGTACATTCTACAGCACATAAAAGCTTTTATTTTAATTAATTAAACACGTATTGTCTCATTTGATAAATATCTAAAGTTTTTATCATTTCAATCAATTTATGCAAACGAGTAAATATCAGTTGACTTTCATGAGTTGATTGAACCTATAGTTAGTTAAGACCATTATTTTAAGCTTTATTAAATACTTTTCATACAGCATAGAGAATGTGATTATAAGTTTATTGTTTAACATTAGACAGAATTTCAATTTATTAAATGATTAATGATTTATAATTGAGTTATACAAACACTTAATTCAATTGTCAGAGGAATGCTTTTTAATCTAGAATTTTAATAATCCCATGCGTTTAATGGGTCTAATGGTTATGTCATTACCTTAAAGTAAAAGCACGTTAAAAATTAGTGATTGAATCCCAGTTGAATTATTTAAATAGAAACCTATGATTATATCATATTTTATTAACATTATTGTACTTGACTTGAAATTACATTCATTTAATTTATATTTTTACTTAATATCATAAGTATATAAACGAGAATTATTGTACTCATTACTATTGATGAAAGAATATGGAAACAAATCACAACATTTGAGTTCATTACTACCTGATTACCATAGTTTTCAGCTGAAAGACTTCTGCCTCTGCACACATTTAAAAAATTAGGTGTAAAATGATGAGTCGCTAAAAGTAACGCGGAAATTTTTTTCAGACCAACCTTTTCTCAAAGGGTGACTTAATTTAAACCAAAAACAATAATTTAAAACAAAATTAGGTATTAGTAAAGCAAACGTGCCTTTTGAATTTCGTAGCATGGGGATTATTTTTTGATACTCCAAGACTAGCTCAACATATATGGCTATAGGCGAGAGCCCCTCGTTCACGAGAAATAAATTTTTAAGAGATTTATTTCCCATAGACTCCAATGATAAAATATCGTTGGCTTGAGTTTTTCAAGCTGAACAATTTGATACACACTTGACCAGATCTGACCACCCGAACTTGGCCACTCTGGTTACACTACTTATATCTGCATAATAAAATCGAAACACTGTCAATGCTATGCGCGCTTTGAAAATACTTTACTAAACAGAATTTTGGTATTGATAAGATCGGTAGTTAATTGTTAGCTTATGCTTGTTACGCCATTCGCAATCATTGCGCTGCTATCTTGATTCTCCGAAAAATCGGTTCAGCCAGACATTTCCAAGGGTGGGGGTCAGAATCAGATCATATTCATACTTCGATCAGAATTCTCAAAATCATGAAAAATTTAGAAATTGTCTAAGGATACTGATGAGTTTTGCTTGGCCTGGATGATTTTTCTGGATTTTTGAAAGCTGCTTGTTGTTGCTCATGTTGCTTCAGACCTTGGCAAAGTCTGGGTTTAGTTTTTATTTCCCAGATTTCGAGTGATTCTTTTGGTCTGAGTCCTAAATCAGGACTTATGCCTGGACTGCCTCAAACTTCTACTTAGAGATCACTTTGTAAAACCATAAAATAGATGGTAGTGAGGGATACATTTAGTTCTTTCATAAGTTATCCTTAAAATACAGGTTCGAAATATGTGTTTATGGGACAATAGATGGCATAATATATGTATTTTATTTTTAGCATTAACAATTACATTACGATTTGGCTAAACTTATTTTGAAGCTATTCCTTAATAGCTAGTGTTTCATAATTTTGAATCGCATTTGATTTACTTTTCAAAATGAATATTAACTTAATATAATTTTGCTGATTATCAACTAAGATAATCATAATTTTTAGTTATTGTGATTCTATAAATCGACAGGACTTTAGTCGCACTCATGCGATGGTTATTAAGATAGGAGTGATGTGATCTGCTATCAGACAGTTTCTCTCTTTTCATTTCTAACATTGTGTCAATCAATTTCGTTTTTCAGATATACTTTTGTTTCTGCAATTAAAGCATTCAAACATTTGTTTGAATCATAATCATTAATGCAATTAAGCGTTTCTGAAATTTTGATGTGCGTTTGTGCACAACTACAGTAATAACATTACGATAGGAAAAGTACTTATATGAAAACCATTTTTAGCGCGATCTAAAAAGAGCGCGCAATAGATTTGTTCTGTCCGTCTGTCTGTCTGTTGCCAAATAGATCGAGAAAACGGTAAGAGCTATCAAAAAACTGATTTCATATTCATAATCAGTGTCCCTGAGAACAGATAAAATGATCACAAAAGTATGTGTCCAGTGACCAGTGGCCAAGTTACCGAAGGAAAACTACCGATACTAATGCTTTACTATGAAATCGCGCTTTTAAAAACAGTCAAAGACTGTATATTTTCACTTGTTCATTTTGTTAATTAATGAAAGTGCTTTTCGACTTTTTATTCTAAATAGTTATAAATAATTAATAATCAAGTTTTTAAGCTTTATAGCATTCAGTGAACACTTTACTCTATCCTAACATCAATTTTTTCTTTAATTTCACTGTCACTCTATATTTAACACTTCAAAAAACTTTTAATAAGATTTATTATACTTTACTAACTCCATAGCGTTTATTGTGTAAGAAAAAACTCATTCATTTTCTTATGTTATTTATACAAAAGACTAACAAATGAATACGATTTACAAACTGTTTTACTGACGAAGTTTTTTTTCATAAAGAATGCCATTTTATTGCTATTGAATAATTAAATCAATTTATTATTTTGCATAGAACTGAAGTATTTCATAGAACTGTTCGTGCGTCCAATTTAAAGCAATTATTATAGTTAATTATTAAATTCATCTTAAAATTGTCAAATTTAAAAGCTTTTCGTTGAACTAATAGAGATTTATAACTGGAAATACTTCTCTCAGTATCTGATGAGTTGATAGTGGCACATTTAAAACAAGAAGTATCTCGAAGTTCCAAATAATTGTCAAGTTTGGCAATATTATAACAGATGTTGGAGAAGAAAGCTTGTACTGTAAATCAAAGTATTATCATTTCATTAACTTTGAAATATGCTGTGCATATGTAAGCAGAAAATTACCAAAATATGCACGATATGAAAATTATATGTATTGCAAATCCATTGATACGAATGTAAAATTGAATACGTGTTACATAGATTGTGTTTCTTAGTCAACTTGAAAAAGAAAGTTTTTTGGAAGTCCGAGTGGCGCAGTGGGAAAGGTGACTCATGATCGAAGGGTCGTGAGTTCAAATCCCGGCCTCGCTATGTTTCTTTGATAGCAATATGCCGGCCAAATATCTATTGTTTTCGAGCAACCCCTTGGCACGAAGCGTTTGCCCTTTGCCCTTAAAAATCTCACTCTAATCACAGCTAAGGGTGAGATCTTATGGAAAGAAGTTGGCGTAGATGTAAATGTTAGAACTGAAGCAATTAAGTTAGTAATTTGTAGAGCACTTAACATACTCTTTTCATTTTTTGTAATCAAATTGAACATTTGCTCGCATTTGTTCAACTTGTTTTTATTGAATTTCGCATTATTCTCATTATTTTTTATGAAGATATGTTATATGAGAACCATTTTAAAGCGGCAGATATCAGACACAGATATTCCAAATGAATCTTTTTTAAGAATAGCAACACTAAACCAGTGACTCCCATCACTTTTAATTAATGCCTAATTAAATAAAGGAAAATAAGAAAAATTGTTGCAGTATTTCTTTCCTAAGTTTAGATGAGTTTTAGTAATTGCTTTGTTTGAAACATTTTTAGTATAATTTATCCTTAATTTATATTATACATTATATCGGAATGCACTCACACGTCAAACTATTTTTTAATATAAAATTAATCGATATTAAGTTTGTGTTAATTAATTACTGCAATTTGTGATATATTTAGGTTATTATTAAATATTTACAGATTTTAGGTTTACTCATGAGTAGATATTTTTCATAATAATACTTTTACACAATAAAAGAAAGAAAGAAAGAGAGAGAGAGAGAGAGAGAGAGAGAGAGAGAGAGAGAGAGAATAGGGATATAAAATGATTAAAATGGGGAAAATAAATAACTTTTATAAATATTGAAATAAATAAAGTGTCACATTATCTTTATATATTATTCCCTCTGAAGTGTAAAAGAAGAAATGGTTAATCTTCTACCTCTAGTTATAATATAGAGTTTGATACACATAAAGTTAATATTAGTAATAACCAGAGACTGGCCTTTGTCGGAAATACGACTTTTTTCGAATTTACTTGAGAAAAGAAAAATTTATAGCCAAAAATGCATTAAATTCTATTGCAAGCTTAGATTACTATATTTAGTTTAAGCTAATCTTTTGAGTATTTATAAGTTGTTTAGGGCTTAATCCTAAATCAAAGTGCATATATGAAGAAACTTTAATGTATACTTTTAAAGTATTTCATTGTTAATGTAGTCTTTATAAAGATAGGTTTACTATAGGTTTTTGTTATTAAACTAAAACTTTCTTATATTTTAAAGTAAAACTATTATTAAATGCCAAATCATAACTCAATTGCAAAATCAAGGATTAAAAATCTCTCCACAAATGGAAATATTAGAATCTGTAAAAGAGAAACTCAACGGAAAATGTTTAGAAAAGCTCAACAAATCACTTTCAAAGAATGTAGATCTTGAAAAGTTTACAGATTTAGAAAATGAATACCATTTGAAGGTGAAAACCAAATTTACACCTTTAGTTTCTGTGGATGTCGAGATCTTTTTCTCAATATAAACAAATTCTTTCTGATAAAAGACATAATATGTCGAAAGAAACTATTGAATTATTGAATGTTATTTGCTTTAATCATTTTTTGACTTAATTTTCTATCTCAATTGCAAATAATCCAATTTATATTAATAAAAATTGATTTTATTCTTCCGAATTTTTCCGAATTTTTCGTGTTTTTCTCCGACAAAGGCCAGTCTCTGGTAATAACTTATAATAATAGCCAAAAATAAACAAAATTCTAATAATAGATTAAGGAATAGATAAAGTACTAATAAAATGACGCTCTACTCTGTATCAGAGGTAATAAACTTATAATATCTGATTGATTTCTAAATGAGCGCTTCTAATCATGAGATTTATAGTAAGTATTCTTAATACAAATATAAGTTTAGCAAATATAGTCTCATCTGAGTCTTGAACTTGATCTTCAGCTTTCATGAACGACGAGTCATGAGCAGTGTTCTTAAGAAAAGTTGTTATTATTCCTTTTACTATCGCTGTGAGACAATCAATAGTTTTGTGTGTGGACGAGAATGGTTCCGATAAGGAATGGGTTCAATTTTCACATAAAGACAATTTTACTCAATTTCAAGATTTCATTATGTTATGTTAGTTTAGGTTAGTTTAGGTTCTGGTAATTGTAATTTTTTGGTTTAGGTTTAATTTTATTTTAAATCATGTAAAAACTTTAATTACAGACAATTCTTGAAAGAATGTCATGAATTGTCTATTAAAGAATTGATTTAATTATTTCAACAATGGATAACCTCTTGATTTAAAGGTCCGTAAAAACACAGTGTTTTTGGATAAAAGATAAAAAAGGTCTAACTCTCAACATCAATAAATTTTATTTAACTCATATGTCTAGACTTAATGTAATCTGAAATTCTTGAAAACTTCAATTTAACAAATTTTTGATTGCGTAAAAACATTTACCAAATATTAGAAACCCAATCGAATAATAAAAAAAGGTTATAACAGCATAAGATTTAGTTTATTCAATTATGTTCTTTAAAATTATTTTTAGTGTGCAATTGATTTTTATGTATTTTGAACTTTATTGACAACATCTACTTCTAGACATCTCTCAATCTTAAAAACCTTTGTTACCTTATTTTATTTTCAAGCCGATAATAACTGTATATTTAGTATATTCTAGCCTATACTGTGTATTAGAGACCGGCAAATCGAAAAATTCAAGCACTCGCACCCCACCCTCACGATCATGCGGGTACCCGCGGGTGCGGGTGTAAAATGCCGGCCTCTACTGTGTATTAACTGTGTATTTATGTTTACAACTAAATATACTGTGGCTGTGACTTAATTTGCAAATAGTAATGAGAATTTTAAGAATTTATAACTAGAACTTTCTTAAGTTCAAAAATTCTCAAACCTATGCAGCATTAATATATTTAAATTATAAATTATGCACTATCTCAAAATCATTATAACATTAAAGTATCTTTGTATTGATGTCGAAATCTAAACGTATTAGACTTCATCTACAAGTAATCTATTCGTTCATTCAATTTTTTGTAAAATCATTTTTTCAACAAAGAAATCTTTCGCGAATTTTGTTGTTTGTTTTGAGGAATAGAAGTATTTAAAATGTGGTTCATTTGATTAAAATTTGAATACATTGATCAATATATTTTTAAAATTTAAGTAGTTTTTATCTTAATTATAAATTATTTTACTAATATTTAACTAATACTGTAATTCAAAAATAATAAATATATATATTTTTTGCGTCCCGTCGGCAAAAGTTGAGTTTTTATGTGGCCCTTTTGGCTTTTGTGTTGGCCATCACTGGTCTAGATTTTCATCAGGGAATAGAAATTTAAGAATAAATAAATATTAAATTAAATTATAATATAATTGGACTTAAATTTGATATATAATAATAAAATTTAGTTGCATTGAGTCAATGGCCAATTGATTACTAGAATTAAAGTGAGAATAAACTTTCCGATTCACTCAATGATACAATCATTGAGGGAATGATCGCAATGAGAGGAATAGAGCAAAAAAGGACAGACTTATTATATATACTGCTATTATTATCCGTTCAATAACATGGGAAATTGATTTTGTTCTCTCCTAAAAATAATAAAATAAAAGACTTCTTAATACTAATGCTGAGAACAAGGGTTTTCTCATTATTAGTTGCCTTTCACTGATTTGTGCGGATCTAAAAAGAATTTTGTCTTCACTTTTTTACTGGTTCATTAGCTTCAGTTATACTAATACTAGTATGACATTCAACTCTATTCTGAGCTCAATCTCAATACAATTTGATCTTTGAAAGAATTCTTCTGTTTGCAAAAAGTAACAAATATTTAATGATTTTCTTAAATTAATTTATTCTGATTGAAGTTAATTATTTGGTGCGGAAAATTTCCACTAAAAGTAGGGTATTTCTAGAGCTCATATAAAATGAACCAAACTTAATGATTAACAAAATGGCACAATTACTCTAATTTTTACGTTTGACCATATCTTTTATTTTATTTCATTGCTATCATGATATCTACTCTTCAGAATTGGTTACAAAAATAGTCATTATTACAGTATATACTGTCTGTTCTGTAATTAGTAGATATTTGATTATTAAATCAATAAGTGTTAGTAAAGCAGCTTTTATTTGAATAACACTTCAATAATAATGACGAGAACATAAAGATATTAAATTATAGTTATAGAGGATTTCGATGAATCAAAACTACATTTCTTTTAAGTCTTTCAACGATTTCAAATTGAAACAGTCTTTCAAAAACTTAAAAATAAAATATAATTTTAATTCAATCAATTTGAGGGCATTTGACTAAGAATATAACAGATCGAGCAAAACAGATATAATATTCAGAATTTAGATCAAAAATCTGCTCCAGAAACTTGATTAATGGCTACTCTTTCTGTTTGTCTCTTATACAAGGTTCACACCGATTGCTTAAGCATAGTCACTAGACTTAAGTATGTGTGTAAACAGGCCCTCACTTGACTTATCCAAGAAAGCAACGGACCATTCTTAAGCATGCTTACTTGCTTGAGTAATAGCTGTTCGAACAGCTTTTTGCTTAAGGGTTGCTTAATTCTATTTGGTTAAGCAATTGTCTGAGCAATAGTATTACCAGAAAAGCCATATATTGTTAGCTTTGTTTACCATTTAATGGTCTGATAAAGTTTTTAATTCAATCAATTATTATAATTCTTTGATTGAACTTTTATAATCATTTGTGCAGAATATAAATATTCAAATTTCAATTACAATTTAATCATTTTTTAAAAAACGTGTTGAAAAAACGATAGCTGTTGGCATTCCTGCACAAGGCATAGGTTGCCAAGGGTTGAGCCCCCTCCAAAAAAATTTGTGAGCAAAATAATGTCATTTCCGGCGGGAAAACACGTTTGTGAAAAATTGTCTCAGAAAACCGGAGAGTTTTGACCCCCCCCCCCCTCAGCTTTTCAAGAAATCTTTAAATAAAGCTCTGGACCTGGTGCAGGTCTGGTGCAGGTATGAGTGTTGGATAAATAACAGAGCATTAAACTCATTCTATAGATTATACCGTTTACTACTAGTGTGAGAATAAAAAACTTTTCACAATATATGTCAAGAACTTATATTTTACTGCAGCTCAAGCAATGTTAAAAGCTTTATAAAAGCAAACATTACTTTCTAGCGCTTAACATAGAGTAAGTTTGGGTGAATCACCTAAAATCGGTCACATATCCCTTCGAGCAATATTAAAGACATGTTCTTAAGTTCATTTATAAGACTTTCTTTTGGAATTAGTTCCACAGAATTCAATCATAACTGAAGTCTAATATTTGTTTTCTGTCAAATTTGATTAATATTATTTTGAACGGACTAAAAGAGTGCAATCAAATAACACGATTTTTTGTTATACTTTACTTGAGTGACGATAATAATAATTTTATTTTTCAATAAAACTTCAATTTCATATTACCCAAAGTTCATTATTCTATTCAATTCTACTAACGATAAATAAAAGCGAAAAAATGTTTTTAGGGACTATTTTTAAGTGTACAGCAAATATTAATACGTCAAATAACAAGTAATATATTTTATGCCTTTATCAGAGTTTCTCAACTTGCAATACATTCGGGCCACAATACCCGACGGGTCAATTCATTCTGCGGCCAAAAGTTGTCTTTCAGAAATTTTGATACATTTTAATTAATTTTTAAATTGTTGCAACTATTTTAAGGAAAAACTTTTTCAACACTACAATTAAATAAAGTTGTGAACAAGAAATTTTTGCTTCATGGGCTGGATATAGCCTGCGGACCGCTGTTTGATAAGCTGCTTTATAGTTCCTATATAATAGTGTATTACTATATTACTGTAATAGTCAGACATAGTTTTACTTCCCTCAATATCATTAATGACCTTTAATATGTAATCAAAATATTTAATTAAAAATATCCATTCATGGCAAATATTCATTTACTTTTTTGATTTATAGAATATTTAAACTAATAGCTTAACTCACGAGTCAGTTTAATTAAAATACAAAATTAATTTTTACCACTATATGTTAAAACGATATAATATTTTGAAAAATACAAGTATTTTTACTCTAGAGATGCTTAAGTAAAAAAATGAATATAATATCGATTTAAGACAGTTTTACGATATTTTATCAGAATTGTTCTCAGTTTTGCTAAAATGCGGATACATTTGATCTCAAAGGTTTTTTGCTGAATTAACTTTAAAGTATACTTTAATTTTTTCTATTAACTTGTTAGAATCCATCAAAAGTACTGAAAATATTGGCTTATTCAACAAAAATAAATACTATCTTAAACACTTGTATTATATTTAACTGAAAAAATTGTTTGGAATTTACGTTGTATATTAAGGTGATTTACGTTTTATCATTTTTTTGAAAAATTGAAGTTTTGTTAAAGATAAAAAAGAATTGAAATATGATTTATATGAGTATTTCTTTAAAATAAAAATATCAATGAACCGAAAAATAGAAGTATTAAAATATTGTGTGAATAAATCTTGTCTTCGAAATGTAATAAACATTTATCTGAATGAAAATACTTTACAGAATTGATTTTTTTACAGAACATAAGCATTAGTTTTATACAATTTTTTCATTCCTTAAAAAATTAATAATTTTTTTGCATTAAATTTGAATTTTTTTCAAATCAAACATTGATTATTAAATATGAATTACGATAATAAGCATTTTCAAAGATATTTAATCTCTAATAAAAATAAAATTTTTAATTAAAATTATGAAATATATCATAAAAGTAATCACAACTTGTATAAGCTATTTATTTAAAAACAGAGTCAAATTTTATTTAAAATTAGTTCTTTACTCAACAATGTTATTCTTTAAAAAGAATTTATAGTGAGAAACATAAAACTAAATAACTTTTCCAAAACATATCAAATAAAAGCACTACGATTTAGTAATATAAAGATGTTAGCTATAAAGTCTGTTAAGACATTAAAATATGGTAGCATTTAATGCATAAGGAAGTCATTCAATATGTCGTAAAACAATAGAAAGTGTGTCTCTCTATAGTAATGATAAAGAATTGTCCCTGAGGTAAATCCAAGAGTTTCCGCTTCGGTATTTATTTTGATCGATATAGTATTTCACATAAATAGTAAATAGTAAACCTTATAAATAGTAAAAGGTTATCGACTTTTCATACTTTCTCAAATAGCAATTTATGATTATTATAAAAATTTGATACTAAAAAGGCAGAAAATAAGTGAAGACTTCAACTGATTTAGTATAAGATAAATCACTATTGTGAACCATCGCCGTAACCAGAATTTTTTGGTCTGGTTGGGTCAAAGATGTCAAATTTAGGAAATAAATATCATTTAATAAGCTCGTACTCTAATAAGTCTGTGCAGAGGTGACCAACGGTGGTGTATGTACAGTATGTATGATACTATCGGCGGCAAAAGTATTTGTTGAATCTAACATTTTCGCGCTATTGATTTAGTGTATGTCTCGAATCACGTTCAATGTTTCCTTAAAAATATATAGTCTTATTGGTTATACTTATTTTTTGAGAGCGAGGTTTAACAAACAATTTTGCTGCCGACAGTACATCCTAACTAGATTTTGAGAATTAGAAAATGTATGGATTGGTCTCCCTTTTGATTTTTTCAATAGTATAATGATAAAATTAAGTATAGCTTATGTTCCATGTTATTTTTTGACAAATAAGCTGTTAAAAATTTTGGCGGCAAAATATCAAAAATTCAGTTCTCACGGTTTTTTTAAATCTATAAAAAATTTGCGTAAAAAATATTTGATGCAAAAATTGATTATGCACAAAAATTATTTCAGTAAACCTATGTATTTTGACACCCCTACTATTTTTAGGATTTCTCGAAAGCTCATTTTTGATATACTTTGACAAATTAGGGCCAGAAAAAAAAGATTTATTAAACGCTATTCAGAAAAATGCTGTACCATTTTATAAAATCTTTTGGCAGGTAAAATAAAAGAGATCAATTTTCTTAATGTGAACAGACCTAAAATTATTTTCTTACACACTCTGGTATGTTCTGTGCCACTTTGGCCACACCGTTGGCTACGGCTCTGATGTGAACTCTAGAAAAACTTGAATACTTCTCTACTGAAAACTTTACGATACAGTTGTCAAAGATATGTCTAAAGATCTTTTGTTTCTGCTGAATATCAAGTTTTTTGCTGATTTATTGCACGGAAAATATTAATAAAAAATTACCGATACTTAAAATTGTTGCTCTCAATGTACTTTACTTTCAATTAAAATCTTTCATAAATCAAAATACACATTTATTATTATTTATTCTACATTCAAATTAGATAAGACTTATTAGAAACAGACTAAAAGCTTTTGATGCTTTACTGTCTGACATTTATTTTTAAAAAGTGTTGTCCTATTTTTTGCAATATTCTGTTTAAATCACTTATTTTATTATATTTGCTGAACACAAAATAGAGTGTTTCATAAAAGTTAAAAGAATACAGTAATATTTATTATCCTATTTGAAAAGCTGCTTTATATTTAATTAATGATCATATTAAGGCTTTTTATTAACTCTGAAAAATGAGATCGATTATATATCGAATCACTTTTGAAACTCAATTTATATGCAAACTCAAGTTTGTTGCATTTTGAACTGTTTTGAGTTCTTCTTATTATAAATGTGCAATTTTCTCATTGGATTGGAAAAAGATTCTTTTTTGACAGCTTTCTATATGATATCCTTTACTTGAGTTACTCTCACTTTAGAGATTTCTATACTTTTATGAAATCTGATGATTTCTCGCCAATAAAATATACTTTACATTACTTGGAAAGCAGAGAAAAAAGCTTTTGATAAATATTTTTTAATAAATTTTATTTTTCATGAATTATTTAAAGAATTATTATTTAACTTTTTTCCTTTGAGTTTCATTGGCTTAATTAGAAACCGCTTTTTATGAAGTCTACTCCAATCATATATCTGAAAATACCTTAAGAGTTATCTTATAAAAGGCAACATTAAGTGAAATGTTGTTAATTCTTATGTTTTGATGAGTTCTTTCCCATTCGTCTGATCAAAATATTAGAAAAAAAATATTGAACCGATTTTTGAAAAATTAAATTGAAATAAATTTTCTGATAGATTAAACGTTAATATAATATAACATATTATGTAATCATATCTATAAATAATTACATGCCATGAATTATAATTACTCTCAAGACTTCTTCAAATATATTCCGAAAGTTAATAAAAGTATAGGTAAAGAAGAACTAAAACTAGTGATTCCTACCGCCAAATCCTACTTCCTTTGAAATACTATCTTTCATAAGGGTGTAAGATATTGGAAATGTAACTTACCTTTTGATATCAGAAATAGTCAAACTTTGGACGATTTTAAATATAAATCTTTATTTGTATTTCAATTTGTTTTAAATGTTTTAAAATTTGTAATTATATGAATACAATAATTTGTAATTAATCTGAAGGGAGAACAACTGCATGTTGATTGAGTTGACCATAATAACCAGTGTTTCTCAGGCTCGGCGGCTCAGTTCGAGGCTCAGCTCAGAGACTCTTTTTTCTTGTCATTTTGCTAGGCTCAGGCTCGCCACCGAGCCTGAAAAGCTCGAGCCTTGAGGAACATTGATAATAACGATTATTATTATTATTAAAGCAATTCACGTTCAAATTTATCTTATAGTTTGTATTAATGTTGATTTCAGAAATGATTTTTTAGTAATAACTTATTAAAATAGTGCATTTTTGAAACAGTTTATTGATTATAAACTTTTTTTTATAGTTAATAGAAAATTTTACAATAAATCAATAACAAGGTTTATATTTTTAATGTTTTATATTATTTCACTACCGGTAGTAATATTCAGCAAAACAGGTTCAACTTCAAAAATTACAGC
This sequence comes from Nanhermannia elegantula, assembly GCA_034699485.1. Taxonomy (NCBI): domain Eukaryota; kingdom Metazoa; phylum Arthropoda; class Arachnida; order Sarcoptiformes; family Nanhermanniidae; genus Nanhermannia; species Nanhermannia elegantula. The sequence continues at coordinate 2,143 of JAQGCH010001281.1, read as the reverse complement.
TTATATATAAATAAACTCCATTTTTTATTGCTAAGAAGTTTATTCAAAGCAATTAAATGAAAATAATCTTATTTTTAATCTTTATTTTTCCGTTAAAAGTAATCGCAGAATTAAAAAAACTGAATCAAACGAAAATTTGACAATTTTTGTTCTTAATGTTTCCAAATTTATGGGATGAGTATTTATAGTTGAAGCAGGGAATGGAAACAGTTCACTTTGGCTTAATATAACAAAGGAACCGTCTGGGACCGGCATTAACAAGGACCGAGGAGTGAATTAAAAAGGTATTAACTTCGGACCACTACATTATTTATTGTTAAAAACATTCATTTGTCATATTATATACTTTTTGTTTGACAAATGAATGTTTTTTACAATAAATAATGTAGTGGTCCGAAGTTAATACCTCTTTAATTCACTCCTCGGTCCTTGTTAATGCCGGTCCCAGATGGTTCCTTTGTTATATTAAACCAAAGCGAACTTTTTCCATTCCCTGCTTCAGTTAAGAACTCGGAACATATCCTTTTATCTGTTCAGAGGTTTTGTAAAGTGTCGTACAGAGTATGTGCATTACAAGAGTCTATTAATAAGTCAAGAAACTCATATTAATTTTAAACTTAATTTTTGAACTCAAAATGGGTTTTTCTTGATTTCTTTGTTATTGTTTTTTTTATAAAGTTCAGACTCTTAAACAAAATCATAAAAAAGTATTGGAAAAACCAATGATTTGAGTTCAGAACTTGAAATGCTCTTCTACTCATTGATACTTTGAGATAAATGGGAAAACCAATCATTTATATACTATACTTAAAGATTGGCTTTTTCGGTGTGACGCCGATAATCCTAATATTTTTCCCGAATCCCAAAAGATTTTTGGCGTAAAGATATTTTTTTAAATAACGCCGAATAAACCGAATTGTTCGAAAACTAATCTAGAAAAACACTAAACTACTTCAGATTTTTAATCTGATTTGAAAATTTGAACTGATTCAAGATTCCAATTATTATAAAGATCTCTTTCTTGAAGTCTCCGAAGCGGAGACATCGAGAAAAGACTGATTCATTATTAACTGTTTAATTTGATTACTTTTGTAACTACTTTTTCTAATACAAAATGAATAAAACACATTTCTAAAATTTATTATTTTTACGCCGAATATTGCCGCTCAAATTGTGATTCGAGTTACGCCGAAAAAGCCAATCTATATCTATACTAAATGCTTGTGCTTATTACGTATTTTCATGTATTGCAAAAATTGGTTGAACAGACGAAATGTTTCGAACTAGACTTAGTCTCAATTCAGAAGTTTTTATTAAGGTATGATCACAAAAATTATGAAAACTTTTAAAACCATGTTATAATAAATTCACTCAATAGTATACTTATAATAGATCAGAATCGGTTCAATGGGTCCAATAACCTGCGCTTACAGCTCGTGCTTCTACAAGCGCAGCGCGATTTCGCTAAACTTGAACTGCGCTTATTACTAATTGATTGCGCTTTAAGCTCACAGACGCTTCAAAAGCGTGCTTAAACTCAAACTAAATTTTTAATTTGTTAATAATAAAAATAATAATTTTTGTTTTTAAAGAAATCTTTTAATTTATTTGATCATTTTATAATCTTATTTCAATGCAATGATTCGTCTGTATATCTCTCTATTTTTTGAGTTTATTTTTGATCTTTGTTCAACGTTTCATTGTTGAGCTTATAACTTGAGCTCTATATACTTCTGATTGATTTTTAAAGCTATTTTAAGATCTATAATGAATTATTCATTATTAAAAATTACTATTACTCTTAACTAATGAATATAATGAATATATTATACCTGTGCCTGTATTTATTCAATGACAAAATTACAACTTAATATTTTATTTATGAATAAAACATATCTATTTATACCGTACAATCACGCGCTAAATATAAGTTTCCTTAACAGTATTCATCCTCCACAAAATTATGCAAATTCAAAAGGGTTTTAGAAATCATTACCAACACTCAATACATATATGTACTCATTAGTACTCATTACTAAAATTCATAACCTACTTAATCATACAGGCACAGGTCCAGACATATGATGTGGGTTTCATTTCAGATTTTTTTGAGTATCTGAGGGGGGGGGGGGGGGGGTCAAAA
>JAQGCH010001280.1:0-16408 GCA_034699485.1 Nanhermannia elegantula | reverse complement strand
GGTTATGGCGGACATAGCAGTCACGGACATAACCATTGGGATGATCACAGGTTTGCTTTTAATGAATATGTGTTTAAATTAAATGAATGAAAATATCAAAGATTAATATAAAAAGAAACTATAGCTTTAGTTGATTTTGAGCTCTAAATCATTGTAAAAAATTTTGATCAATTTTTCTAACCCTTTATAATTGTTTATATTTGTTTAGTTGAAAAAATTAATTTTTACCTTATTATTAAAAACTATTGGAAATGAGACCTCAGAACACAATGCAATGTAAGGTTTTGTTACTATCCATTCCTATATATTAATTATATGGCATAATATGCTTTTCTTAAAGTGGAAAATATTCTGAAAATAAAATAAAATAGTTAATAGAAATTTTGTTTATTTAAGAATATATTGAAATAAATACTTAAATAATATAAATAATAACTTAACTTTAAGAAATCTATAATTGGCAGTAAAGGTTGGGACTCTGGAAGTCACGGACATCACGGCCACCACAATAATTGGGGTAATATCTTAAGCAACACCATTGAATAGTATATTATAAACATTAAAATTTGAAGGTAATAATGGATGGAGTAATCACGCGGACCATAAAGACGGCTCTCAGTGGGGTCAACACAGTAATGGTTACGGCGGTGGGCATTGGGCTGATTGGGCAGATAAGTCCCATTGGAATAAAGATAAAGGTATGCACTTTAATAGAAGCGTATAATTGATTATTTTACTAAATTTTAGGCGACGGCTATGTAAAGAAGTGGTCGTGGGATAAAGAGCATGGCTTTAAAAAAGCTCATAATAATCACGGCGGACACCATGCGAACCATCATCACGCAGATCATGGGTTCGCAAATTAAGTTAAGCAAAATTGAGTCATTTTTTGACATTTATAAAAATATTTTTAGCAATCATTATCACCATCACGGACATGGAGGACATGGACATAATGACTATGGCTCGCATGGATCGCATGGCAGTCAGTATTTTAATATTGATTTTATTGATTGTATTCAGTTATCATTTATTTTATATTTTCATTTGATTTAATTTAAATAATTAGGTCACGGCTACCACTCTCATGGCCACCATCACGGATCGCACGGTGGTCACGGTCATGGCCACTACTCTCACCATCAGCCTCATTATTACCACCATTCTTATCATCATTAAAATGTCAAATCAATTATGAAATTAAAACTATATGACAAGAGATATAATAATTAGATGTTTTCTTTTGACGAATTTTAAGCAATAAAGTAAAAAGTTTTTTATTTTCATTTAAGACATTAAACAAAAAAGACGTTTTTTTGTAAATTTTTGCAGAAATATTTATATAAATTACTTCTAAACGCATTTTAATTTTTAGGATGTATTTAAAGGTTAAAAAAGATGGACTTTAAATATCTAACACCTATAAGACTTATTATTTATAATTTATTTTCTGATAAATATGAGAATTATTTAAATCTGATTTAAATAAACTTTGAATAACTGAGATTAACTTATTGACTATTAATAATATAAATATTATATTACTTTAAAAATGTATTCAAAGTTCTGTTTGAATGAAAAATCTCATTACAATGTTTTCAACTCAGGCGTGAACTTATGGCAGAAAATTATAGTAAATTATTAACTGTTCAACGATTTCTTTCAGATTAATTTGCATTTCAGGAATGCTTGAAAAGTAATTTAAAAATTGGTAAAAAAGTTTTAACACAATGTAGTTTTAATTGATTTTGCTTTTTTCTAAAATTCTTAAACTTATTTGAAAATTTTGAAAAAAGTTTTTCCATAAAAAAAACTATAATATAAATAAATGGCCTTAAAAATAATGAAAAATGACTCGGCTTTCACAGAAAGGTCAGTTCAAAGTGAGTTTATCTGTAGTCAATGGTCATTATTAGGTAAACAACAATTGATATTGAACTCTAAAATATCAGACAAAACTGCGTTATCATTGCTTTGAAAGTCATTTATCATAATTAACTGTCAATAAGAAGAATAAGAAGAAATTCTCTGTAAATATATATATAAATAAAGGTCTTCTTGAGTGACACAACTTTTACGTCTATAGACTTATCTTCAAGTAAATGAAAATATAATCAAATAAAAGTTTTTATTCTTATCTAAAACTTAAACCTCTATAAAGAAATGTTTAATTTTCTAGAAATCATACGATCTATAAGTTCACGAAATCAACTCTTTATCATATATTTCTTTATTATAGTTGGCATTGAGTCTAAAGTGTTGAACAATAATTGTCCCGCAATTAACTCAACTAAAGGACAACTACTAGTTAGACATCAAAGGTATAAGACATTCAATTAATTGATTAATAAAATACATATTTATTTTTATTGTTTAATAGGTTTGTGTTAGCCTTCAGTAATGCTGTTTTAAAGCTGACGCCGAAAATAAAAATTCCCGTCGAGTTGACCGGTAGTGTTGAGTCTGGAATCAAGTTATCACTGCCCATAACAATTAAATTTCAATCAAAATTTGATTTAATAACTAATTGGCTGAGCCAGATATCAACCACAGCTAGCGGTGTGACGAATAGTTTCACTTCATTAGCGGCCGCCTTAACACAACTTTTAGGTAATATTTGTAATTTGTTTAAGTTAGAAAGGAATTCACAAATATATTAATAAAACCTATTAATGTATAGAAGTTTAGAAAAACTTTTATAGACGGCATTTATATGTTATTTTTTATATAATTTTATTAGGAAGTATTCCTCCACTAATCAATGTTCCAACAACTACAGCAAAGAGCGTCTCTGGCAGTAGTACTAGTGCCTCATCTTCTTTTGGTGCCGCCCATGATACTGTTAATCGTAATATTGTTAACTCTCTTATTTCTTCCGCTAACAATTCTAATACTTTCTTCAATGGTCGCAATTTTGACGATAAAGACATTAATCAAATTTTCATGTTATCACACTTTGCAAACACAACTCGAGCAAAATCTAGAGCTAAGTTATATGGGGTATGTTTGCGAGTCTTTATCCATATTATTATAGTTATTATAAATATGTTTTTCCTAAAAATTATGCAAACCTTATGTAAATTGGATTTTATTTTTTATTTTCAAGTCTATTGAATTAAGTCACTCAAAGTTAGGTAAAGCTTGTCTTCTTCGAGCTATTTGTGAAGTAGCACAGACACCATTAATGGCACCCAATAGTGGAATAATAGGCGAAATAATTGATATGTTTTTAACGTAAGTTATAATTAATTTGTTAAAAGTTTGATTTTTTGCTTAATTATGAATTAAACGCGTTGAGTTTTATTTATCTGAAGGCTCTCTCCATTATATAATGAATTAACTAATTTTGACGATTACTTGAATGCGCAAACAGTTGGCAGAAATTCATTCCTCAAGCATTCAAAAATGTTTCAAAACTATACCTACAATGATGAATGTCGTGCTAATTATGGTATTGATTGCCCGTTTTCATTGTTCAACATTAACCACATAATTCCTATTATTTGAGACTTTACTAACGTATGTATGCTGTATATAAAACTTTTTTACATTTAAACTTTTTTATTTACTAATTAAGAAGAAAATTTATTTATTTATTTATTATACATAATTATTATACAACTTTAATCAATTGTTTTTTAATATAACTTAACTCAATATTTAACTTAATATATATTTTAGACAAGATTTGATTTAATTTCTATGGTTTAACATTGAATTACAAGTGAAATAATAAACAGGAATCTATTCATAAATTAAATGTCTAAATGATTTATACATTTTTTTGTTTTGTAAACTATCAATAGTTTAACATTAATTGATTCAAAAGGGATAAAAACTTGACGGACCGATAAAATAAATACTTTTATAATTAGCTGATACGTCTTCGCGAGTGAACATTATCGGTAACCGCTTCTTAAAAGCTAAGCCCAACTTATCCGCCAAATAGTTTGCGCCGTCGTTCAAATCCCATGTTTCCAAATAAACCGTATCGAAAGCCACAAACTTAACGATACAGTTATAAAGAAGCGCTTCTGCGATCTCATCGCTATTTGCATAAAGCGGTTGCGGAGCTATTGAGTTATCATTAGTGGCCTTAAATATGGCATAACCTGCGATATATCCGTTTTCAATATAGCGCGCGAGCAGTGCAATAGTTCCCGGTTCTGAGATTGAGAGTTCCAGATATTGGGCTCTATTTATGCCACATATCTGTTCGTCGTATTCGATAACGTCTGACAAACTTTGAACTGTAAAGTTAGTTATTATTTAAGTTTTAAAAAGTGATCAAATTGTTAAAGTGTATTACATTTTATATTTTTAAAAGCTGTCAAAGACTTTAAACTTGTTTATACCTGTTATATATTCGACATCGCAATAGTCAATATATTTATTGAGTGCAAATGTTTGCGGAATTCCCGAGTACGCTATCATTCTTCGAGCGGGAATCACATGAAACTCTGACTTTTCTCTGCGAAGTTTTGCAATGGTTTTTGGTTCGGGAAAAATGGCACAATTCCTTTTAGAACAATGTTCTAAACATCTTCTGAATAATGATAAGCCAATACCCATTTTCTGATACTTGGGTAAAACTGCATATTCGCCTACAAAAGCTAACTCGCGATTTATGTTAAATCCAGAACAAACGCCTAGTATTTGGCCTTAAAAATAATTTATTTGTTTTAATACTTATCTGTAAAACCTTTGTCTGCTTTCAAATCACATTAATAATAAATATATTCTGAATATAATTAAAGTATAAACTAAAAAATTCTTCTGTATTTTTGTGGAGAATTTGATGTTATGTAAGAAATTTTTTTATCTTATGGATCGAAATACATTTTGAATACTATTCTCAATAAAATTTTGACAATTCAATAAAATTTGTTATGTTTGTACAGTGTAATAAATGTAAACATTGTAAAAAGTATAGTGGAACAGTATTATGCATATAAAATAGTAACTTATTTATTGAAAATGTCTATCATAATGTTTTGGTAACCATTCAAACAAAGGTAATTAAATAATGAGCTCTAGTTTGTGTGATCTGAATAATCAATTTAATGAGAATAACACATTTTGAATTGCATTATGAGAGCATTGAATAGAGAGTTCATTAAAATGAGAGCAAAAATTTCAGACATACCCGTATCAGTATCTTCAGCAACGAATAAACAATGAGAGTCAATCTTTAACATTGTTATATTTGTGTGGTTTCCAACTGTTATTCCAACTGAAGAGCAAATATCAAGAACATGCTCGTTATCATAGAAACTCATGTGTCTTACTATAAACTCTGGACGTTTTACTATTGCCATTGAGTCAAGTTTTAATCTTCTATTGATAATTGAGTAGACTTTTTAGTTTCACACCAAATGCTTAACTAAATATCACTGTAGTATTCAGGCTTAGCTTTTATTCTGAATCAATTATTGTGCTTAACTGTTGAAAGTCTAGCTCTGTTTCTATCAAAACGTAATATTAATGAGAGTTTTATTGCTGAGAGAATGCGTCGTCTATTCTATCCTTGAGTTTTGGATCAATTTTTTTCGCATAATTTTTACCGATTAATGCATAATTACTATCAATGAAAAAATGCTCACTTTTTCGATATCAATCACTAATTTTACATTCTCTTAATTTATATTAGAGGTCGACTTTTTCGATAGTCACGACACTCTACTCTCGAGATTTATATCTAAAAGCTCTGTAAAATCTATACATAAAATGTTAAAAATATTTTGTTATTCAATGTTTCAAAATGCGATGTTTCGCTTAGCTGATATTTGAAATTTATTTTAACTATAAACATTTACTAAAAATTAATTAATTAAAATTTTTACACTAAACATACAGGGTGACAATTAAATAGGAGCAGCATAAGAATTATCTATAACTTTTTAACTAATCAATTTTATTGGATGAGATTCAGTTATATCTATCTTCTATAATGGGAGTTTTTTTTGATATAATTAAATTTTTGTTTGTATAAATATTGGCAGCGCATTATTTGAATTAGTTAAATGGGCTTCTATGTCAGCACTTAAGCGCCATCTAGATGTGAACGAAAAAATTCTTCAAAATTTGTAAAAATGCTATTCTGAGATAGTCGACCTTTCACATCCATGTCTAGACTACAACCTAACTTAATTTGGTTATATTTTGCATTGACCACTAGATGGCGTTTAACTGCTCCCATAGAATCCCATATTATCTAATTCAAATACCTGTAGGTTTTTTCAAAACTTTTATACGCAATTATTACGGAAAAATTGAGTTATACTTAATCAAGATTATATTTAATTGTATAATAATTATAAAGTACCTGTAGATAGAACTTAATATTCTTTCAATACTTTGTTTTATGTTATCTTATAATCTGTTTCATAATTACTTTTAATGGTTTTATTTGTAGAAAAACAAGAGTCTCTCTCGAGAAAAGACTGAACACGTTTGAGAATTGAAAAGTATTGCACGAGAGTCGAGAGTAAAAAGTCTGTTAAAATGGTCCACTAATTAGAACATGCGATCATAAAAACGATGCATTCATTATCTATTGCTAATGATTTCTGCTTAAAATTTTGCTTAAATTTGGGGCAAATATTTTCAATGACAATACAGAGCAGCGCTTTATGAATATAAAGAAGTTATTTGGAAGAGAAAGCAAATAAATTTATTATACCCTCAATTCTTTGTCGACAAAATGATACTCATTTAGATATCAGTTATTATATATATGGTTTAGTCGGAAGTTAATTAAATGCTTGAATAAAAGTGAGCTAACGTATTAACCTTAATAATACATTGAAGTCATTTGCATAAACACTTTCAATGTCAATCAAAAAATCAATGCAATGATAACATCAATAACAATAAGTTGTCATTAATGTCATACCGAAAGAGTAGATAAAATTTTTTGTTACATTTAACTGTTAATGACTTTAATATATCACAAATAAAACCTGCGTTTGCAACCAGTTTTTGTTTTTTTAGAACTATTTTCTAAGCAATTAAAGTCATTGGAATGTAAAAATTTTTACATTAGTTTTTGGATTAAAATGTACCCAATTTTGATAGAAATTTCGAATTAATGTTAATTCGTATGCCTTATGAAAATACGCTTTTTATTCTTTTTGCTCTATAATTGAACCTTGAATTCAATTATAGCCTTATATCTGAAATCAAAGCCATGATTGAAATTGTAATTCATAGCTTCCTTTCCATTACTCCCATTCTATCATAAGAGTTATCATAATCTTATTAATTATTAATGCCTATAATGAGAATAACTTGTGGTCACTGATTGTCACGTAACGAAATTAGTGAAACATCAAATTAGTCCACTTTTTGTGACTCGTATTGGTATAATAAGTCATGTTATAAAGTTTATTCATTTATTTATAAACTTATTTCACGTCAATTTTTTTACTGATTACTAAACCATTAATAACTAAAACTTATTAATAATTTGCAGACAACTGCATGAATATGCGATTTAGTAATTCACAGCAAAAAAAAGTTTAGTCTCAATGTTCTGTACATCAGATTTCTTTAATGAATGTCATCTGAATGTGATGTGAGATTGAAATAGTTTTCTTTTCATTTAATTTATTTCTGCTTTTAAACAAATTATTTCGTATGAATATTTATAATACAGACTTTAATTTCCTTTTTATTTTAAAAAAACATTGTATTTTTGATAAAAATGAGGAAACAATTAGCTTGTAAATTAAGGCAATTAACTAATAATTAGATGCTGTGAAGTTTCCATTAAAAAGTCGTAAAAAATGACTTAAAGATAACTTAATTGACAAAAAGTTTTATTATGTCAGTAATGATGTAAATATTATTTTTGATCCTTAAGACCATTTATTCTATTCGTATAATAGTTGTAATTCTTTTATTTATTACATTTATTATTAGATACAGGAATAGCCAGTTTTTTACACAAGTGTGACATTTAGTTTCTTATTTAGGCCGAAGTACTGACCGAAATCAAGGTCACTATTCTAAGAAGCAATGACTTAAAGTTATAAGTTGTTCAGCAAAATATTTTTCGAGCTTTTTCATATTTATTTTAAATTCAAATATAATTCTTAAAAAATTTTTAGCCAAAAAAATATTTTATCAAACTTTTAATTTATTTTTGAATATCTCTATACAGTTATCTTCAAATCCATACATTGATCACATTTCTAAAACTTCTTTTTGGTTCTCCATTGACTGAATTTTTGAATCTTCACTTGAATACAATAGTTGTATGAAGTATTCATCAATTGAAAGATAATTTTTGGCAAAAATTAGCTAAAATATAAAAATAAATAATGATTTGAAGACGAGATGAATTTTTAGTATTAATATATTTAAATAGAATAGAAATTATTTCATAAAAGCTATAAAAGCTATTTTGCTTTAAAGCTATAAAAGATGAGACTTACCATCAAATGAAACCAATAATATGGTTAAATAAATGATGATTCATAGAGAAATTGATTGAATTAATAGTTGTTAAACAATATAAAATGGTAACATTGATAACTGGGTTTCGGAAGTTAGAAAAATAGCCGGCTGCACAAAAATCACATCAATTATATGGCATAATATGAACAATGAATCCAAGATAGACGAGTCTTCTTCATCTAATTTCATATCTGATATATTTGTGATATTACTAGTGTTATACATAAACTTTCTTCAAACAACTCTAAACAGTTGAGAAAAAATTACTTTTACTACTGAATCAAATATTTATTAACCAGTTATGATCTAATTTTCGCACATATTTATTAAATTTTTTAACAGCAAAATTACTTTTCACTTATTCACTTAAGTTTATTGCATGACTGCCACAAAATATTGTGTTTAATAATACTGTTTCTAATTCTTAACCTAATTTAAAGTAGCGCTTCATCTTATTTAACTCCTAAAACCGTATGTTTCTATTTGAGACATAGACTCTATCAAAACAGATCATTCAGAAATGTTATGATAGAAAAAATAAAACTTGTTTTAACGGCCGCTTCCGCTAAGGGTATAAATATAGTTATATCTGTAGACGAGAAAGACGAGAATCGGCTCAAGTTTTACATAACTTTAACTAACAAGTAGTTGTTGTTAAATAACTTATTATTTGTCTGTTAATTTTGAGCCCAAATATGAGAAAACATTAATTTTTTTTATAAAATTTAATACAATTGATAATCACATGTTAACGATTGCATACATGTAATGGTTTTGTTAAGAAAATAAAAGCTTTTGTTTAAGAGTTTGTTTTTAAGAATTTTGCTATAAGTGATATTTTGAAAATTTTTCAAAGTATAGGGCATATTTACTTAAATTATATTTTTCTGCATTTTATGTGAAATTGAATAAACATTTGATTAAGCAATAGATGAAAATGAAATATCTAATAACTGTCTATAAAACTTACATAATTAATGTCAAGTTTATAAATGCAAATATTTGCACTCAACTCACCTTCAAATAAAGTTAGCTTCTATTGAATGTCTAAATCAATCAATGAATGCTATTAAATCTGATTCTTATGTGTATTCAATATAAAATTGAATAGCTTTAGAAAATTTTAATTTAACATCTAAAGAGCATTTCTCCTTCAGTTCATATAGTTTTATATACCTGTACAATATTTTTGACATAAATTTAGAAGTTGTTAGAAACTAATTTGAAGTATAGATCATTCAGAATATTGAAACTGCAATTCAATGATTTTTCCTTAAATGAATTTTTAGGGCGCTTCACATATGGGATAATTAAATTAAATTATTTAGAATAAAAGCTCAAAGAAAGGCATCATCATAGCCATGACTGGCCATAGACCGTTATGTTTAATGTAACTTTTAATAAGCAAGTTGAATAAAATTTTTGATTGGTTCACGTTTTGTATTGATTTAGAGCTACATTAAATTCACATTCAAATAGAAAATACTGTAATACTTTTTCACCTATTAAAAGAGTTGAAACTTATTCAGAAATAAGAAAATAATATAATTTAAATGTTTTTACCTTTTCTTTTGTTTCACAACGCATTTATTTTATTCAATATTTTTATTGTTCTGTGAACTAGTTTTCGGCAGTGCTTAGACATGCCTTTAATCAAACAGATATTTGAGACTATATGACTCTATTTTCTTGGGGTGAATGCTATCGTTGTTGAGAGAGTCGTATTCACTTTAGGTTTTAATTGACATATTTGATTGGTCTCAATATTTGAAATACTTTCCATTATTGATATCGCTTTTGTTAGGAATTTGTGTCTGCAAAAGGGATTAAGACAGACGCCGACTCTAACAGCTCACTCCAGCCCCTCATCCGTAACAAAAATAGTTTAACTCAATTAAAATAATTTAAAATCAAAACTGCACATGACTTGCAATAAATAGTTAATACTTTTGTATAATATTTAGCATAAACTTTATCAAAATTAACTTAAAAGATTACACTTAAATAATTTGTTACCCGAGAAATAATAGTTATAAACTGGTTATAAATAGTTTAACAAAAGCTTTGTTAAAATCAAAAACTATAACTCAGTTTCTGATTTAGCGATTTTTATCCATTTTAACCTAATTTAGCCGCCGATGGTAACTGTGAGCTAATCGGTTAAAATGGGGCTTAAAAATAATAAAATGACCGACAAGACTCAAATGCTAACATTTATTCACATAATTATTTTTGTGATTTTAAAACAATAAATATATGAATATGTTTGCCAATAAATTAATTATAAAACTGAACCCTAGAATAAAGTTTTTTAATACAAAATAAGACTATAAGGAATTTTTAAATGTATTCCGACTTAAAAATAAAACAACATTTATAGTTAAACGATTGCAATTGATATTTGAATTCTTAAATGTAAAGGAATTGCTAAGAATTGAGAGAACTTCGCAATTTCATGAATTATGTTAAGTATTGAAGCGACAAAAAGGACAAATAATTATCTTTTAGAAATTGTAAATATGTTTGTATGAATAAATTATATTAAACACTACTTTCAATACAGGTTTCAATACATTACTCAAACAATTATCAGAAAAAGTTTCTCCGGTTTTGTTGCACACAGGCTCAGATTCTGCGAGACTGAGTCTTGAGAGTGACCCTAAAGTAAAAAATTACATAAATTTATTTAAGTTAATTCACTTAATAGTGAAATATTTTCAAATAAATATTATTTTTTAGTTCTTTATTAGAAAGAAAATTGATTTTATGGAGCCTACAACAATTTAAATTGCTTAAAATATCTGTCATTATGTCTATTACTCTAAATTTGTTATATAAATCCTTGACTTAAAAATAAATGTGAAAACTTGGCCAAAATCTGGAAAAATAATGATCACTCGTCAATATTTTATTCAAGTTTTTGCTATTCTTTTATTATTCGTGTATTACTTAGATTTAAAGTTTTCATCTCTTGTATTTTTATAAGTTCATACTAACAATAAGTATTGGCTCAGTTCTGAGTACATGCAGAGCATAGATAGAATATGTTATGTAAAGATATTTTTGACAGCTTAAAAGCCTTACATAATATCGCTTTAAATAAATCTTTTTTATCATTTTCTGTTCACGTTCTTTTGGCGAACTTTTATCTATCAGTCACATCAAAGATTAATAAAAATTAATGTCAGAAACTATTGTTAATTAAAACTAAAATACAGTATAGCGAAAAATATTGGAAACTATTATAAGCAGGAAATCTCCTAAAACATGGCAATAAATATGATTTATTTCACGATTAGCATTAAGAACTGAGTTCATTAAATTTGTATAAAAAAAAGTGATTTATTGATTCAAAAAGAAAGAGACATTGAGATTAGTTTTATAATTAAAGCAATCCCTTCAACCAAAATAAGCATTTTTAAATCCTTCCTGTTTAAATAGGAAAAGGGGAGAGAAATTTTAATTATCAAATTCATATCGATTTTTATAATTTTCAATTTTACAAACAAGAAATTTGATTTATTTGAATTGTGATACTCTGAAAACTTTAAAAAATTATTAACTGGAATGAGCATTAATTTAAATACTGGTATCAATCCTTTGCTTACAGGAAGTGGTATCTGTAGCGTTAACTTTTCCACATCAACAATAATATGGCAAAAGTGCAAAATTAAAATGCAATTTACATTATTAGACACTAAAACTATCAGTTTCTTAGGAAAAGTTTTTAAATTGTCATTTTTTTATCTATAGACACAATAGTTTAATAGATGTGAATTTGCATTAATAATAGCTTAATGGGATTCTAATTTGCTTCAAAAAAAGATGAATATTTTTTAACATTTACATATTTATGATTTTTTGAACTTGATTTAAGCCTAAATATCTATACTTAGACTGAAAATTGCTTTAAAATTTATTAGATATCATACAATAAATCAAAAACCAATCAAACTTAAAAGTTATTTTCTATGCATGAATACTATTCGTATAGAAAATATAATTTGAAATAATTATAATATAAATAAATTATTTCAACTCTGATGAAAGTATGAGCTGAATATGAAAAAAAAGTTTATATAATTTATTGAACCTAAAAATGCATTAGAAGTAAATATTCATTTTAGAAGTATGTGCCAGTGCTGCATTTTTGAATCCAAAATACCATTATTTAATTCAATGAAAAATTAGAGCACAATAACCAACAATTCTCAAGATAAGTATTTTTCCCATAGGTAAAGAACTGTGTAAATTAGACTTATAAATAATATTTCATTTGATAAGAATTATAAAAAACATAAATAAGTTATAGATTTAATGAATGTATTTTATAAATTATAGTTATTTTTATGTTTATTCTGCAATCATAAACATAGCTTTCTTGGATTGCTATCATTTGCATTAAAATATATCAAAACATTTAAAAAATTGGATTTTTAAAAAGCTTCAAATTTTGAATCAGGTCTATGTTGAACATTAAATATGTTTAAATATATCCAAGTCTATGGCTAACAAATATTTGACTTTGAAAATGACATGGAATATAACTTTTTAAATAGTTTGCACATAAGCTATCAGTAATCCATTAGAATAATGTGCTGACAACAATTGAAGTTTAATTTCTACTTTTTTTATTGTTGTCGTTAAATCATTCAACTGAACAAAAGTATGAAATAATTCGCGTTTAATGACTATAATTTATTTGTGCATTTCATTGTATTACACAACAAATCGATTTTTATTTATGTTTACATTAAAACAAATCAATTACTTCATAAATCAATCATTTAATACAATTGAATCTATTTTTAAAAATCAGCATAAAATGAAGCTTTAATTTTTTAAAATCCAATTTTTTCGACCGATTTTCTAAATTAAGTTTAGTTATAACTTATTGTATTGAAAAGCTATAAATCTATAGCAAAACTTTCACCTAATGTTGAAATCAAAGTTCGTGATTCATTAGCAATAACTTAAACCACATATCGTTAACTGATAGCACTCAAAATATACAATAAATATTCTGATATCAATATCTGAATAATTTATATGATTTATACTATCATTTAAATCATAATAATTAACTCATTAGATAATTAAAAGTCTACAAAAATTATTAAACCTTTCCTTCTGTATAAGCCTTTTATAGTTGTTGTTTAACTGATATCCGAAACTTTTTGCCACAAGTAATGATAGCGAATCCTAAAAGAGGGTATTTTAGCTTCAAGTTCTTCACATGACTAGTCATGTGCAGAGCAGCGCAAAACACTTGTCTAACTCATGTGTGGCCAATTCACTTCTCACCCGACGGCGATTCAAGCTGTTCGCCCATAAATGTTTATAAACATTGATATAATCATAACTATATATTGGTATTAACCGAAAAAATGAGTTCAAAGCCTACCTTAAAAGATGATTAGTTCGTAGTTCTTATCATTGTTTTAAAGCAGAGGAAAGAGCAAAATCACAATAACTTTACAGCTGAATGGTTTGTGAGGAAATTCTTTAAAAATACTTCTTAACGAGTCTTTGTTTTCGTAAACTGTCAGTACATATGAGATCTTCAAATATTCAAAGTCAGTAAAAGGCTTTACATCGCAGCAGAAATTTTAATCACATTTTTGGTATGAAAAGTCATGTAAACTGATATGGATTTGGATATTACTGGTCAGACACCTGTTATTATCGTATTTTTTGCCACTCTTTCTACTGCTGTGATTATACCGGCTGTGCGCCGGCTGTGGTCACGAAGAAAAGAAAACAATGTTTTTACAGTCAGTGATAATAATATATCGAAGACATGTATCAGACATCGCAAGCAATGTTCAAGTTCTGAATCACTTATTCTTCAAGTGTTAAATTTCTTTTCTGGTGGACTATTGTTCGGGTTATTAGTGTTAAGATTAATCCCTGAATCTTATTATCACTTTCATTATGTTTTTAATCCATTCAATACTACAATGACTGACAATAATAATAATGATTTAAAAGTGAAGAAAAGTTTGCCTTACGTTGAGCTCATGATGACTGGATTTTTCTTTATTGTGTATTTTTTTGAACAAATAATTCAGGTATTGTTCCAATAAAATATTTTATTAACATATTAAAAGTTTTAATAAACTGTTTTAAAAGATATGTGTTTTTCCCCAAAATTATTAATGCTTTTCAATAACTTATATAAAAGTTTTAAAACTATAATAGAGTTTAACAATATTTGCGTAAATATACAGAGTCTGTAATATGTTTTGCAAAATCTTTTTCTTAAGTTATGTTAGGTTAGGAAGTCATGGGTAGGTAGGTCCGACGCAGTTGGTAAGGTGCCGGACTCATGATCGAAGGGTCGTGAGTTCGAATCCTAACCTCGTCTGTTGTTCTTTGATTGCTATATGCCGGCCACATATGCGATACCGATACCACACCGATACGTTTGCCCACAGCCGACACGGGGTTATTCCTGTAAAAGTCTCACTGGTTTTCAACATGTGCTTCAGTTAGATCTCCTCTCATTAGGGAGTTGGCTGAAGAAAACGTTTTTTGCTTAAGTTTTCAAAAGTTAGTTAAAAGTGAAACAAATAATTATAAGCCGCATAGCTTTTGAAACAAAAGTATTATTATTTCAAATATAAGATAAGACTATAATTAAAATAGAATTTCAATAAAAAGCGACAAATTTTTGAAACTTAATAACAGGCATTTACCGGTTGGGACGGGTGGCACGCGAAAAGTTCATTCGTTCATTTGCCGACAGTTAACACATCGAACCCGTCAACTGATAGACAGAAAAGCGAGGACTTAAAACTTGACGATATGAAGGAAACCAATCAGCCATCACTTGTCTCCTGTCATAGAAAAGACTTTGAAGAAGAGATAACTGAAGATAACGGACAGAATAATGAGCGAAACCACAAACCTGAATGTCCGTTATCTCGAGTTCAAAACATGAATAATAGTAATAACAAACAACTGAGAATACCTTCACGTCCATCACATCCATCGTCTATCATAATAGTATTGCCCAATCAGACCAATGAATTACAATCCAATTTCCTTCAATTGAAAGCTGGTTTGGGTATAATCATAAGCGTTTCAGTACATCAGTTGACAAATGGCCTCACAATTGCCTTACAAGACGGCAATTGGCGCTGGATTTCTATTTCTGTCATACTATCCCATTCACTATTGACCGCAATTATGGTAACATCAAAATTAATGACGAACTGCAGGGATAACTATATTATATTCTTATGTCAATTGATATTTTCATCACTCATGCCTTTAGGTCAGAATTTTTCTTCCTATTAATGCTATTAATATAGTTCTCACGATATAACAAATATTTTCCCATTATTTGCAACAATTAAGTGAAAGTTAAATAATTAAATACAGATAAATAACTTTGAAAAAAAGAAATAATTTCTTAATTTTCATTACGAATATTTATAGGGATAATAATTTCAAGTTTGCTACAGATATCGACCTTTAGTGACATGTTATTAATTGGTTTATCAAATGGTGCGACTGTTCATCTCGTATTTCTGACTCTTCTTCAAAGCGAAAGGTGTACAAGACTTGCAGGACTTATTCAATACCTGGCAATGTATAGCGGATTCACAATTTTGCTATGCGTTACACTTTTTATTGGTAACGATTAACTATTAGAGCCATAATTTTCTGTATCTTTTAATTTGAGCAAAAAAACACTTTTGAATTTTTCTTTTTGTAAGATTTTAATAATAGATATCTGTTTTAATTCTGATAATAAGGTCGTTTACATGTACTGAATATGGCTTACGGTATTAACAATTTTAGGCTGTCTTATATATATAGATTATTCATTTATATCCCGCCTTTCCGACTCGTAGGTATTAAGACGGTTTATGCCAGATTAGGATAGTGTGAATCACATTAACTGTGAAACACTCAACTATCTCCAGCTAATCTGCAGCCC
>JAQGCH010001279.1:0-16413 GCA_034699485.1 Nanhermannia elegantula | reverse complement strand
AATTAAAATAATAATTATTGCGAGTTCTCAGACAAATATGGGAAATGGCAAACACCTATATAATAATATCACTAAATGTCTGTGTGTGTGTGTATGTTTGTAAAACACTCTATAGGCTCCTCTACTGGACATGCTAGAAAGTCGAGACCGGTATCATTAGAAGCAGCATGTCCTGAACCCGCGATTTTTAGAAAAAATTCTCTCTAAAAGTGTCCAGCGGCAAAGTTACCGAAGTAAAGGCTACACCACTAATGCTTTTCTATGGAAAAATTTAGATTTAAATAACACTAACAGATATCACAAGTGTTTATTAGCAATTAACTTCTTCCCGAAGTGCTCACTGACCAGATTTATCGAGGTGGTCATTTTACCGATGTGATCATTTTACCGAAGTGATTAATTGTATCGTACCGTGCCATTTTATGTGTTCAGGTGAGTGGTCAAGTCTCCAATAGAGCTTCCGGTGAGTGGTCATGTCATTAATAAGTTTTTGAATGAAAGCTGAAGTCGTTAATGAGACCTTTGGAAGGCTGGTAATGCCATCAATAAACATTTAGGTTAGTGGCGATAGCATCAATATGTCTTCGGAAGGCTAATTTTGCCGAAATGTCCAATTTTACCGAAATAATAATGGCTAAGCAATCGAGACTTATATAATGTATGAGAACATTTTCAGCAATTGATTCAACTGCATGCACGTGTTTTAATTACATACACGTGACCAAAATAACGTCACGTGATATAATTTACCGAAGCTTATAATCACCAGAAATGTTTAATTTACTCGAAGCTTTCGAATTTGACGTCAGAAATCGAGTGGTATTTTTAATTCAAATCGTTTCGTTTAGGAACATATTTAAATGAAGGGTTACTTTGTAAATTGGTGTTAGTTACCTTTTTATTTAGTATAATCAGTCGGGTAGAAATTTTGAATTAGGTTTGTGGGATTACTTTCTTAGTTATAAGCATAGATATTTATTGCCCGTTAATTGAATATAGATAGTATAGAATACATGTTTGGGTAAATAAATTTCTGGCCTAACATAGAAAGAGCTTTGGTCGATTCAAATGTGTCTCATATTTGAATAATATGACATCTGGTATAAATGATAATAAAAGTCGAAAGCATTCTGATTTACATAATTTTTGTATTAGTTAATCAAGCAGTCATCAAAATTAATAATAAGTTCAATTGCAAGCTTTAATTTTCCTGACCATACAGTACACCAATGATACCCCTTTGTGTTCCACTATCAGCGTTGGGTTGTTAATATTTAAATGAGTATCACCAGCCTTGATTTTGACCCAATGTCTGGTATGGTCAACCTGATCTCTAGGTCTCTAAGTCCGTAAGCCTAGTAGGATATAGTAGGCTCAATAAACTTTAACGAACTTATAGTTTTAAAATTTCTTCGCAAGAAACCATTGTTTTCTAAGAGATTCGCAAGTTTGATAACAAAAATGCTCATAAATTCTAAATGAACTTCGAAGTGGGGATTTCGAAGGCACCTTTCGACAGGTATTCAAAAGTATTTGTTTGTCACTCTTTGTCAATTGAGACAGAGGTTGAAAATTTTAACAAAAATTAGCCCTTTTTTACTTAAATCTATTTATTAATTAATGTTTTAAATCAATTTTAAGGGCGGGTCAAAAAACTCATCGATTTTCTAACACAATATTTTTGAAAAAAATTTTACCAATTTCTTTAATAATAACTTAAAATTCAACATTTTGTTTATTATTATTTACCCATTGAAACAAATCTAAGCTACAAACTTATTAAAAATACAATATTTTTTATAAAAAAATCAATTATAATCAAAATCAAAGAGGTGCATAAGTCAAGTTTTTCTAATTTTGATTAAAAAAATCAAAGAGGTAAAACTTTTGAGGTTTTGAAAATCTTGGGATTACCTAAGCAAACCCCTACCTTGTAGTGTACATATATGATGCCAAACAATCAAAAAGTTAACTTAATTTTTCAATTTAGTTCTCAAGATTGAAAATCGATATACAGAATAAATCAATAACATCTGTAACAATCTTGAAAATATAGATATTTAGTTAAAATTGAATGAAATTAAGAGGCAAGTTATAAAACTTTTTATATTCAAATCTCAATCTAAAATTTTACTGCTGTTTTTGTGTTTCTCTCAATATTCCTGTAGTAGTTCTTTATTTGAATTATTAAGGAGTTTTTAAAATATTGAATTAGTGTGAAATATAAAAATAATTGAAGCTGTTGTGTTGTATTACCTAAAATATGAAAAGATCTATAAATAATAAGAATTTAAATTTTAATCGAATAAAATATAAAACAATGAACTTAATGTTGCAGTTTTTGAATATTTTTGATTGATTAGTAATTTTGAGTGATTATTGATTAAACATATCTGTAGTGTAGCGTAAACTTAAAATAAGTAAATTATAAAAACTGTAAAGACTTGCCCTTACACGAAAATTTCCAATTTAACTGTTTTCACAGAAATTCAAAAAACTCACTAAAACTGCCAATTTCTGTCTAAAGCTCAAAATATATGTAATTTTCAATTTGAAATTATTTCTATTCCTACTCTGCTTGCATTGAATATTCAAAAGTAAATTTGGTAGTTTTCAAACAAAATTATAGATCCAGTGGAGTCATTAATATAACTTTTGAATTGCATTATAATTTTGTAACTCAATATCTAAAATTATAAGCAAAAAAGGTCATAACGATTAGATATGTTAGCCTTAAGGCCAAGTCGGCTCATCCAAATCAAAGTTATTGGAGATGATCTCGAGTAGCAATTATCATATGTGCTCATAATTTGAATTTAAATATTTTCAACTTTTTTACATTTTCAGACTTAAAACTTGTGTTCCTATAATTGTTATATTTGCATAAATATTTATAGTTAACTAATAGTTTCGTAAGTAAAAACAGATAAAAAATATAATCTAGTCTAGACTGAAAGGGGTGCAAATAATAAGGTAGTTCTTACATAAAACAAAATACTTGCGTTCCGCCTATAAAGCATTCATTAGAGTAATTTCTTACGTAATTGTAATGTTCACTCATACAGTTCATAAATACAGTACAGTAGCAGCTCTTGTACATAACTTAGCGTGACTTAAATTTAGACCCACACTCAAACACCATTAATATATGACATAAGAAATGGTAAATTTATGATAAAACAAAAGTCTTATAAACAAAAAATGCAAAAAATTAGATTTACTTTGGGCTAAAAAACATGATGAACTCGACTCGAATCGCTCGTGTCTAACACGCGACTAAATTCCAGCCTTTATTATGTAAATTTTTGCTTTTTTTTAGATATTATTAGATTAGATGTTTGATCACTGATTATTGCATCAAAAGACAATATTTTAAGACCCATCACAAGAGAGCGTTTAAGCCTCAGGATAATTAGCAAAATATGCAATTATATTAAGTCTTACAATTCAAGTGAGAGCCTTAGGTAACATTGCAAAAGCATCGAAAAGCTAATTTGTATCTAATTTCTGATTAAGAGACTCATATTTTATTACAGATGACCGCCGGTGGGTTTCGGCTATTCGGCTATAACTATCCAACTTATGTGCATTGTGTATCGCAGATAATGCAGTAATTGTATAACCAGAATATAATTCATCGCAGCATGTGCATTAACCATCGATTCGATAGCTTTGCTTCAGGTCGAACCACCCGGATTAAGATGTAGACATACACATACTCTCTTTTGAACTTTGATACTTTAATGGCCAGAATTGCTAATACATTATAATTGAAGTGCCGAAATCCATTATTAAGTTTAAAGACAATTTTGTTCAGACATAATACCTATTTTGAATATCTTTTTAACATCAATTAATGTAAGCGAAAATTATGATATCTTCACTAAGCTTATTATTGGCAATAAACTTATAGCCATTATTATTCTAAGATTCGAGTCAAGCCTAACTTCATTCTATTGATACCGTATGAATAAGCCTTATTTTAAATAACTATTCTTTGAGTTGAGCCAAATAAGTGTCAGCAAAAACAAATCTCTCAAATTATCAGTACAGACCCTCCACTAAGATCATCATATCTTTAACTAAATCAGCACATGAAGAATGTGTAGGAGAGCACAAAATTATTTTTCAAAATATACAAAATAAAAGTTTATTATGCAAATAAAGCAATACACATATTATTATATTGTTTGTTACTTTTTTGTACTTTTAGTAATGGTTCCAATTTCTAACGTAAAAAATGATTCTTTTATATTGAGTATTGTTATATTGATTCTGATTGCCGGTATTCAATTTAATATATATAGTAGTTTATGATTTGTTTTTGATCCACAAAATAAATAATATGCTTTTTATTCTGCTTATTATAATCTGTAAATAATGGATTTCTTTCAAATTAAAGAGCGGTGACCTTATTATAGAATTAACCAATTCTACAGTTCAGTAAATATTCATTTGAATCCTTTAAAACAACTGAATGATGCTATAAAATGAGTCCGAGTGATATTGATTCAAAAATTTTGACACCATTGAGATAGAAACGTAAGGTACAAATATAAACTCAAACACTTTTTTTAAATAAATAAAAATAAATACAATTGTAAGTTAACCTTAAACCTTAACCTTGTTAGTGCTTAAAATAGTAAATGTCTGGCTATTGATATACCAGTACATTGAATAATGATATATTTTGCTTTTGAATAAATTGAGGATTTGTTTCCTTATATAACTATTTTATTCATAATCGTGTAAAAGTTTACATCAAACTTATGAATTGTATTATGAACTGTAAGTTTACATCAGAATTATATGTTTGAACTGAATTTTAATTGTTAGCTTGGTTTTAATACATAGTTTCTGTTTTGCTACTTTGTTTTTGTTGTTCACTTACTATCATAATTATTTTAAAAATAGAGGCTTTACTTACATTAAGCTTCAATATTAATTGAATGGTGTAATATATCAAATTTGGATAATATTCTTGAATTTTTCATGAGATATCAAATGGGAACTAATTAGGATTCATGCAAACATGGAATTTGACTAATTTTATGATTAACCTCAATTGATAGCTGTCGATCAAAATAAGCAGTCGTTAGCCAATTAATTTGCATTAAGATTTATTGATGAATATGTTTAGTGGAATAGAATCTCAAGCTTTAAGATTTTTAAACAAAAATATATTTATTAAAATGATGTATAAACCGAATTGCGTGACTATTTTACTATTAACAGCGCACCCAATGTTAATTATATATACTGTTTTGTACCACACCTTTATGAAGATATGTTTGAATTTTCAAATCATTACAAAACAAAACATAAAATAAACGAAATTTAAACTTTCAAACTCTAAACTTTATTGCTAACTATCCCTCGATATAATTTTTCAATAAAATAAAATATCAAAACGATAGTTATCTATTTTATTGCGTATCAGATGATATATATACTCATTTTATTCTCTCTTATTTACTTTAACAGAGCCTGTAATTAATTATTTATGAACATAGACTTGAATATCTCTTTTAACTATTAAACATCAAATGGTTGAGTGGAAATGACTTCACAAATAATGATAAATTTTTAGCTATTAATGCTATTAGTCTGAGAACGCTTGAAGTGAAACCAAAACTATTCTACTGTTTTTTTTA
Source organism: Nanhermannia elegantula (assembly GCA_034699485.1). NCBI lineage: Eukaryota > Metazoa > Arthropoda > Arachnida > Sarcoptiformes > Nanhermanniidae > Nanhermannia > Nanhermannia elegantula. Next base: position 10,759 of record JAQGCH010001279.1, on the reverse strand, counting down.
TTATTAAAGCTTAACATTGATTATACAAAATATTATACATTTCATTTACTATGTTCTTAAATGTTGAAATTTTAATTAAATGTTATGAAGAAAGAAGAATCTATAGTTGGCTAACCTATAATCTAGAGTAGTATATCTTGGTTAGAATGTACAGTTATAATTTTTTAAACGTGAAGCCCAAAAGTCAAAACCATAAGTCACGAAATCTCGTTTTAAGTTAAGTTATGATTATTATTACATATATCTGTAGTATTGATAAATATAAGTCTAACAATAGTACTCATACTTCTAATTGTGGTGAACCATTTCAAACCATTTATAAGTTATTTTATCTCCTGATTAAGATCCTGGTCTAAGGTTTGTTTTTACCATTTGTAATCTTAAATCATAGTTCGTGAAAATCACATAATTAATATTGTCCGGTAAGGTTATCATTATAACAATGGGTATGGTGTGGTCCCTCACCGTAAGCTAGATCACAGTGGGTAGCATTTTCACCTTTCATTTTACTGTTTTCTTGTTTGATAAATTTAGCTTTTCTTTAGTTAATTTATATCTGACATCAAAATTCTTGTTCTCTCTATTTCTTAAGTTATAAACGAATAGATTATTGTATAAATTAAAGTATAAGCGCAGATAAAAGTACTAACCATCTGGGCTGAGCAGTTACGGAGACCGCAAAAAAGGCAAAGTTATTTATTATAAGTACGTAGAATCTATATTTTTTTACATTATCACTTCAAAGTCAAAACTCTCAAAGGGTTATGCAATCAATGTTTACATTTTTCATGTTTTAAAATTTTTGAAACCTTAGTCCATTTATAACAAGTTAGTTCATCGAATTTCATTTAATTTTCATAAAATAACCAAACATTAATTCCGTCTAAACTAAGTAACATTTCTCTCAGGTATTTATATAACTTTAATATAGCAATGAATGAATGAATACACTGTATGAATATGAGGTTCAAGTTTAGGGCTAACCTTTCCACTCATAACAAGACTAGAGACGGCTAATTTTTTATGTTAAGATAAGTTTGGCTCAAATTGAAGTCCAGCTTCGATTCGAAGTACTTGTGCCAGTACTTCACCATAAATCGCGTGAGTTTGCATTCTAGCAAATAAAGTAACTTAGCATCAAATTCAATGAATTATAATTTAAGCTCTAAATCAAGAATCTAAATATTTTATTATTTTTACTGATAAATAGAAAAGATTTTGGTTTAATTATACCAATAGAATCTGGTTTACTAATCAATTGTACTCAACTCTAATCTCTATCTCTATAAGTATTTATATATAAACTCAATTTTTTTAATTCAGTCATAAATTATTTCATAACATATGTCTATTGATATGAAATAATTTATGACCGAATTAAAAAATTAGATTTGTTATCGTTAAGTATCAACATTTAGTGTGTTTGAGATTATCAATACAGTTAGAATTCATATTTATCAGCTTAAGAAAAGTGAAGTACAATTGATTAGTAAACAAACAAATTTATTTATTATCTATAGATTTTATTGTTTAAGCATTTATTATTCGCTCGAAGATAGGCAACAAAACCTGCGTCTTATCAGATTATTATTAGGGATTTTATATTTATGTGCTGTATAGTACATAGTAATTAATTGCATCAGTAAAAGAACATTTTCATTCCTATTATCTCACTTTTAACTAATTTTTTGTAAACATTTCTTAAAAATTTTTATCTACTTTTTAAATTATTCAAAACAGGAGTTCATTTGTTTATTCTTTTTATTGGATTTATGCTATGTTTGTCAGTATATTTACTCAACAAAAAATAGCCACTTAAGTATTGCCAACTTTGCGCATAACTTGCAATTATTTAAGGCCGTGTTGTGAAAAACAAAAGTGGACTTATTTATAGAAATGATCAACAGTAGCATTCGGCCAAATCTCTAGCACTTATTTATTGCGATGTTCTCTAAAAGTTGGAGTGAGTGTAGGCTTTTTTGTAGAAAAGATAAGCTGCCCATTGAATAATGAGTGTCCAGTAAAGTGAAAGTTATCTTTATTCTTCAAAATACCTGTAAGGCATGTGTAGATTCTATTTATTTGAGAAATTATTGCATTGGATTCCAAAGCAAAACTTTATAATTATGCGGCTAAGCGTCCAACTGACCCATAATGGTTGTTAACTTACATTACTTTAGATTCTTTATCACTTGCAAAACAGTAACATGTCTGGAAAGTCATACTCATATGTAAATTTTTGATTCAAACATTTTCTTACCTCCCAATGTTCGTCACACATAAACTCACATCATAATAGTTGCCGACTTCTAATGTTTGCCTCCTTTTCTCTGCCTTAGTGTTAATAATGCCTTAAGCAAGAAGGCAACCAAACTTGTCTAAATGGTTTCTAATTACTATTTATGCATTCAAGTTTCCATTAGTATACAAGCATTTACTTATTTTTGGGATTTTTAAACCATTATTGCATGATATGTTTTATAATAAGGCATCATATTATATACTGCTATTGTAATTCTGGTTATGCATGTTTAATAAGTAATTCTAATGAAATTTTTAATTTTTTCTTAAATCATTTTAACATAACTTAATGCTTATTATTTTGGTAATGAAGTAATTTTAGAAAATTGAGATTTAAGTGTGATCTCAACATATGATGTATAATTCAAATTCTCCTCAAGAAAGAATATTTTATTCAATGTCTCATTTTATTTCGTTTTATCTCATAAAAGAATTTTTTTCATTTAATTAAGGGTTTATAGCATTTTATAAAAAAAATTTACTGAGATGTTATTGTATTGAAAAATTTTATATAGTCTTGAACTTTTCAAAATAAATTTAATTACTAGTTTTCACCATTTCGGCGCTTAAAAATTTATTAGATTTTTCTGAACCATTAATTTAATATTAAATTTAAAGGTGAATTTTCAAATAAATAATAATATTAGAATTCTGTGTTATTATCAAATAAATTATGTTCTTCAAAATTAGTGATGTTATAATCACTATTATTAAAGTTTATTGCATACAACTCTTTCAATTAGTTACTCATTAATTGAGTATTGTATTCACTTTTCATGTTTAAAAATTTACAAAATTCGTTTAAAGCAATTTTTATTATTATGTTTAACATTTCATTTCAAACGCTATTTGTAAGTAACTTATACTGTACTTCACAACTACTATATTTTGAAAATATGAGTACCAGTTCATGAAACAAAATTAAATTTGTGACTTTTGAACTTTTATTTAATTTGTAATGTATTGTAAGTCAAACTTAAGGTCAGACGATTATTATATAAAGCTCTCCATAATTTGTTTCACTTTTGGCTGATTCAAAAAGAAAACGATCGAAACTCGAAAATTAAAGCCAAAATATCCGTACTATTATGTATTTTATAAAATATTTCTTCTCTAAGAATCAACAGAATAACCGAAATTTGATGATTTTTTTCAATCTTAGAGCTTGTAAAACATTTTGATTCATTTTTATTAATGATCACGCAATGGTCCTCCCTTCCCATCACGTCAATGACCAAAGTCCTCTCATAGCCCTATTAGCTATATTAGCGTCAATTAAGTGTTCTCAATAACTTGCTTTTACTTAGCTTTACAGCCAGTAGCGAATATTCACCTGCACTGCAAACTTGTCAATATCAATGGATGGTCAGACTCTGGTAATTGCTGCTTTCTACTCTTATTAAAGCAATTTAGAGCTTCAAACTGTCATATTTTTCAATCTTTTTACTGAAAATTTTAGGAAAAAATATTAAATAAAGAAAGAAATCCGCTATTTTTTAAATAATTACTTTTTCTGACTTACTTCTTGTCAATTAATGATTGATTAATTATTTCTAAACAAACTTTATATAATGTTTATGGCAGAAAAATACAGTTGTTTTATGAATAATCTTCTAGAGGACTAATGGAAGTTAATTTGAAGAATAACAGAATAACTGTTTGCTAATAACATGTGGTTAAAAGTTGGAAAAATGAAGAAAACAATTGAATGCTCTTTGAAATGAAAATTACTTGCGATTTCGTTTTGACCAATTTTTTATCCATAAAAGCGTTGAGTTGAGTGTATATTAAAGTATAACAAAACTTATGATATCTAGACATCAATTACATAAATGTTTTGTAAAGTTTAGGAATGTTAGCAGAAATTATTACATTTGCCAGAATGGAAATTACGTTTTGGAAACATTTAAGCTGAAAGCACCCATCAATAATAGCCGAAGGGATGATGCGCTGGAAAATATAATGAGAAGGGCGTGGAGTAAATTTCTCAAAAGCAAATTGTAGTCAATGGTCAGCATTAGTGCGTGATTCAGCATTAGCACGAACTTTAGAAGCCAAGTATTGTGTTAGCGCTCAGAGTATTGTGATAGCACCTACTCCTTGCTTGTTGCCATATATGACCTTTTAAATGCACGAATAATGCATTCATATCAGAGAAATTGGATTGTGTTATGATTTTTATGAAATATGATATAATATAACTCACTATCGCGTGATTATAACAAAGTTCCGTAATATTGTATTTGCAATACTGTAATACTGCGTAATAACTTTTAATTAATTTTAACTCTATATTTGAAATAAATATGAGCTTCTTTTTACAATGCTATTGACCGACTTATAATATAAAAATTAATGAATAACTATTGTATTATTTTGTCTAAAATTGTAGAGGAGTACAAATCTGGCTTAACTAAGGTCTAATTATTATATTCCAGCTGCGCTTTAAAAAATGTAGAATAAAGCTTTCCCCTAAAGTTATGATATATTAATTATAAATAAACTCAATTCAATAAAAAACGGCTTTAGGGGCGAGAATACTATTTTATAAATTCAGTCTATCAGACGTTCTTCAATTTTTTCAATCATTATAAAACTTTTTAATTCGCTTTTAAGCTAAGTTTATAATTTATAGTTTTATTTATCCAAAAAACACTGATAGAAATAGTAATTCAATAAATAAATAATTAATGAACTTGAATATGACTGTAATCTTCTCAAATTATCTTAATTTTTATATTGAATCGAACCAATTAAAAGCTGAGTATGAACTGAGCATAAGCTTTTACTGCACATTTATGAATGCCTACTGTGCTTACGTTTTATGGAACCTTCTTTTTGAAAAAATAGTTGGCTCAATATTAGAAGTTGGGCTAAGGGTGTTCCCGACCAGAAATGTTGTAGACTTCTCCGAATTCGTAATATTGTTGAGATTTTTTAGTATTACTTGTTTGGGGCAATGAAATTATAATTTAATTGTAATAATAATAAATAATAGTATATGTTTTTACATGAATTTGGATAAAAGTTTACTTTAATTATATTATACTTTATCACTTCGGACCGAATCTAACAATATAGAAACACGCGATATTGACTAAAGCACGCCCACCTATAAAATTTGAGCCACTCCCACTAAATTTTATTCAATATTGTAGAGAATTTTATGCTGAGTAAGAATATAAAAATTTTATTTCAATATCTTCAATAGTGGCGAAGCTACAGGTCTTCAAACATCTAAATATTTCAATTTTGAATAGCTCCAGAATTGTGCTTATCAGCCAATCTAACCAAACAAATATTTCATTAATTAACATTAGAAAACTGAAATCTGGAGGGCTGGTCACTCTATTTGGCACTCTCCAATTATATTAAATGAAGCTTTCATTTATTCAGATACTATCATTTGATTAAATTTACAAGTATTTTAGAATTTATATCACATTGTAATTTTAACTTTTCAAAAATATTAGAAAATCTTAAGAAAATCAATAATGAAACTAAAAAATTCATTTTTATTTTCCCTTTTATTGCCCCTATTTTGAGAATTTATGTTCCCATTCCCGCCCTATTTTGCTTGTTTTTAGTCACTATTCCGGAGGCTCTACATATTATACAGAACTCATACAGTATTTGAAGACAGAGTGAGTGGTAGTTTAGCGCTGTTACATTGTTACATATGCTAACAGTGGAAAAACGTCAGAATAATAACCGTCAGAAATGAAGATAATTCAAAACTCACCTATTTATAAGACAAATCTTCTTGAATGAAATACTTTTAGAAAGTTTTTCTATATTTGATATGAATCAATTGTTTGACAACATTTAATTAATTATACTATTTAACAATTTTATTATTGTTACAGATTTTATTTTAAAAATAAAAATCAAGGTTTTATGAATTACAATGGCTATAAACAATTTTACGCAATTGTTGAAGTTTAACAATTCTTAAGCTTATTTCAGCATAAATTTTAAAATCAATTTAATTATATTGTCATGTATTGAAAGGTTAAAATAAAAATTATGAATATTCAATCTTATTATGCATTGAATTTATGAATTCGAGATTTTCTTGTGTTTTGTTTCTATTCTTTTATGAGTTGCAAAATTGTTATTTGCATTGCGTTAGTGCGAAAATGTTTTAATTGAGTTTAACGAAAGCATTCAAATGAATGCACAAATATGAAAGTCGAAAGTTTAAAGGAAATTGTTTACTATAATTGATATATTTTCCTTTTGCTAATGTCACACGTTTTTTCTCATAACAATTCATGAATCTTAGAATTGCATTATATTCTGTATTGATATTGTTGTGTGACTTTAAAACGTTAGTTACTGAATGTCTCAGAAATTTTTGTGCTTACAAGTTAGCAACGAAATGAACAATGGATTTCATTAAATATTGATATACATATAGTTCAAGTTAATTTGGCGCACGATTTGTATTTGTAATGATTTCTTATATTGCAAAGAAGACACATAAGTTTGCGTTTTTGTTATCACGTTTTTTTCATATGAGAAAACATATATGTGCTCATTATCGTTGGGCGATAAAGGGAAACATAATACATGATAAATTATTAAGAAAAAATTATAGACATATGTTTAAAATAGATTCACCGCTTCCAAAACAATCTTTATAGTCATTATACGGAATTATGTGAACAAATAATAAGACTCAAAAACTTGTGCACTTTATCAACTTATTACTTGCTTTGTAATGCATTAGAATTGCTCTCAAAAGTTTATATCAATCCAAAAACTATTGAATTACAATTGAAAAATTTCTCATTTCGATTTACTCTGAGACCTAGTTGAACCCGATTTAAGCTCAAATCTTACATTTAGTCACTTTTTTATTATTCATGAGGTAAACCCTAGTTGAGCATTCAAATGTTGCACATTAAACAAGTCAGCGAATAAACAAGGCTTCTGTTGGCCTGAGCAGGGCCTCAGGGCTCTGTGTTAGAGTTTGATCAAAACACCAAAATTTAAAATTAATATAAGCTAAAGTATAAGTATACACAAATTAATTTATTAATTAATAAATCATAATTTGAAATATTTATTAAGCTATTAAAAATCGTCTTCAGTGTATCAAAATTTCCTCAATTGGGATATAATTTTAAAAATTCAAAAAATACCTTTATTTTTAAATAGTTTTTTCACTTAAAATTTGTCAAAAAATTATAAAAGTTAATTTGTTTAAGAAAATAAAATAACAATTAAATAGTAGTAATTTTTAGTCTAAATTTACCAGATCTTTAAATTAATTAATGAAAAATTAGTTACACAACTAACAAAATAAAGTTAAACTTTTTTCGTAAAAATTTGTGTATTTGCTGCATAAGATTTATTAGTTTCTTGAGTTTAGTGACTTCTTATGCAGTACAAGAAGCGATTTAAGTTTACAATTGATTGACAAGAATTGCAAGATTTAAAGTTAGATTATTGAGTAAAAAATCTGTAAGAATAATGTCCTCATTATATTAACAAAAGACCTTTAAGTTGAGCTCAAAGCAAAATCAATGACCAAATAATTTATTGTTCAACTCGTATAAACTCATGTTTGGAAGTTTAAGAAAAAATTCTTCTTCTCTACTCAAATACTTAATTGGATAAACAAATAAAATTTAAAATTAGTTCAAAATTAAAGGGTGTGACACTTTCTTTTGATACTCACAACTGGAGATCAACCCAATTAAGAAAAGTTTTGCACAAATTTGTTATATTATGTTTTGCACATTTTATGCTCTGGAACTCTATTTCAATGCTTTGTGAGAATTATTTGTAAAATTAATATTTCATTATTTTGAGGACAAATCTAAATAAGGAATTATTTAAACCAGTATTTAATAAAATAAATTTTAAGCAGAAATTGAGTTAAATATTATAATTTACTCAAAAATTAAATAATTACAGAATTACAACTAAACGGCAATAAATATATACAATTCTTATAGTTAAATAACTTTCTCTTCTCTTTATTATCCAATAGCTATTTGAGTAGACATTAAATTTAGTTAATATTTAAGTGTAATTGAGTGTAAAGAAGGTATTTCTTAAACATTTTCTGAAAATTGGCTAAAAATGTTATGCAGTTAGAGTTAGTCATACAATGAAAGCACATTGAAGTTAAGCTAAAACCGAGTTGAATGTCATTTATTGTCACATTTCTAACAATTTCATAGAACTTCTTTGATGTCTTTTACAATTGTTTTCTCAATTTATTGCCTTTTATATTGTGAGGCGCGTACGCCATAAACCAATGCGTGAAACACTTTGTCATTCACAAAGTTTGAATGCATTGTTGTGCAGTACAGACGAAGTCTTTATTTTTTCTTCACCTACACATCAGTTGTATGGTATGATCGTTAGCTTAATCCTGCAAAAGAGCAATCAGGCAATCATGAACTGCAATCAACTTATATTATTTGCAAACATAGTTTCTTTAATTAAAGATCCATTTATTCCAGTTCTGGACAATAAGTTTAGTTTCATACAAGACTTGACTCACATTAAGGAACATAAGGAACACAATGGCTTTAATACCACTGTCGGACATTCGGGAAAATGCAAAAGAAATACAATCAGATTCAGTGGACTTTATTTTGTAGCAATAAAACAATTATTATACAGCAATAAAATTGTAAATCAAAGCGTAACGAAGCAAACATTCAACAAAGAAAATGAAAGGAAGAAAGAAACTCAAAACTAGTAAAATAATTAATACTCAGAATAAAACATAACAATTAATCATTTGTATCATTTATGTTGAATGAAAAGCAAAAAAGATATTTTGAGAAAAAGGTATGACTCCTCAACTTGGGAAACACCCAAAGAATAAGAACATGCTATTAAACAGTATAATTGTGTTGATGTGAGTTTATAATGTGTTTAACTACTGGTGAGTTCATTGCATTATACAGGTATACAGGCATTGCATTATATGTTGATGTAATGAAAGAAACGGTTCAAACCTCTCTCATTACGCAAATAAAATAAATGAAATGAATAATTGATGCACTAAACTGTCAATTAAACTGATACATAAGAAGCTGCTGTCGATGACAAAGTATAATATTTGATTTATCATCAGTTGATTTATTGCTATATCCTTATACTAATAGTACTTAATTACTTATCAATTGTTAGAGTATTAGTACTACAAACTGTATTTCTAATGCTACTAATAGTATTGCTTTTAAGGTGGAGAACTTTGGTGGTAGTTCTCAAAGACCAACAAATTCTTATGTTTTGAAGTAATGGCTGTTGCGTTTTTCAGTTGCAAAATAGTCAGTCGTAATGATCCTCAAACTTGTCATTAAGCATTATTATGACACACACTCTCCTGTCATATTTTTTCTATTTTACGACCTCCAGCGTTGTTCTTTTTCTTATACTGAGCTTCAGTTGTCCACAACATATCAATACAAATAGCAGTGATGATATGCTTCGATAGCCCACAAGCGTTCATGTTTACAAACTTTAAATATTTTCACATCAAATGCCGCAGAATATAAACAGACTCTATAAATAAAATGTCTAAAAGCAAACCATTAAAACAATCAAAAGTAATGGACCTCAATATTTGCATCTGAAGTGATACAAAATGCTAATGTTTGGAAAATTATGTTTTTTAATTCTAAGATTTTTATATTAAATGCCATGTAATTTGACCAAAAATTGTATCACTTAATATATTTATTCTGATTTATACTTTAAATTGGTAAAAATAAATAATTTATGTAAAGTTAGATGTAAAGTCAATACAATCCATTTCAATTGAGTCCAATTGATAATCTCGGATGAAAATAAAACTAAAATAAAATTGATTGATCTCTACGGCATTAAATATATGTTACGAAACCACAATCGTGAAAGCTGTCAAAAGCTGTGTCTAATTGTTATTGATGTTATCAATTTTTTGAAGTATTAATTTTTTACATAACTTTTGCTAAACTATTTGAAGCGCAGTTCAAATAAATGAATTCATTGATCAATTCTTGAATGTTTCTTCATTACAATAATGAAGAAACTCTATAGTAATGATAAATACAAAACGTCTGCTTGAAAGTGTCATCAGCTCTCAAAATACTATTTTCCACAATTAATAATATTTTGTTATTAACGAACAAAATTAAGTTCATACCGAAGTTTTTTTCATAACTGAGAATAATTTTTGAAATATGAATTGAAGGCCTCTTCATGCACGACAATTTATATTAATTACAATTTTGAATTTGAAAGTAATAATTAATAGTAGTTAAAGACAACTTCCATACATTCTAACCATAGATAGTCACTATTTGCCATTCAATATGCACTATATATAGATATTATTCGTGTTTTTCTTTACTAATTTACTATTAAGAAATCATTAAGTGATTTAGAAAAATTCCATCCTTCGCATGAGAACCTAATACTATATCCAAAAACCTACAGCAATGCGATA
>JAQGCH010001278.1:0-16422 GCA_034699485.1 Nanhermannia elegantula | reverse complement strand
GGGGTCTAACTAATTTTTAAAATGCGTACGCGTATATAGAGATAACATAGATACGTACGCTAACAGGAAGTAGGAGGGTGTCTGAAAACAGTCTAAAATTGCGTACGTACTATGTGCATCACTCCTAACTTAAATTAAATTAAAAATTATGGTATTTTGTGTTAAGTTAGGAGTTAGCTGTAAGTTATTAATTATAAATGTGTTGTAATAAAGTGACATTTCGGGTTACATATGAAAAACTACTGATACAAATACTGAAAGTTTTTTATATATGCATTTTTGCTGTCATAAAAAAAATATTCAATTAAGAATGATTTCTATTATATAAGTTATGTGGAAAAAAGTCCACAGTTGTAAAAGTATGTCATTTATGTGTCAGTCATATATATATTTTATATTACTTTGGTATCAATTGCAATAATATAAATAACAGATTTATTTTTATAACATAAATTATTGTATTGTTATGTATCGATATATTTTGTATTTGTTATAAAATATAGCATCGAATGAGAAGAAAATTTTTATGCTTTTAAAACAATATTATTTTTTAAAGCTTCCGACTTAACCCAACACTATCTTTGTAATATATATCTTATATACTAAAGAAGTCTGTATCTGTTAAGTACACTTCTAAAGTAAACAAAGCCTTTGAAAACCTATGAAAGTATAACACTATATACTGTACATATTACCCTAATTTCCCCCGTATAAGTCGCGACTTATCTGAAGAAAAAAGTTAAAATTTTAAAAAATAATGACTGCGACTTATACGAAGGGTTATTTTCAGTGGGGTTATTGGGATTATTTATAAAATTGGGGCTGTTTTCAGTGGTGCGATTTATACGGGGGAAATTAGGGTACATATTATATGACAATAGCGTGAGAGCCCTTTCATTGAACGAGTGGGGAATTCTAGTACTGTATAAATATATTTCTAAAGCATTATATTTTATAAGTAAACAATTATTTGCATTACTTAATGGATTTAGGATATGATTGTTTTGATTAGATATAACTTTAGATATTTGATTCCCTACTTATGTTACAGCTATTATTCAAAGAATTAACTCTTTATTTATGTCATACAAAACACAACTGCATAACAAGTTTGTCTCTCGAACAGAAAGTTTCTTAATATATACACTTTTATGAATAAATGTTCAATATATGAAATAATCTCAAACTAAATAATTATTAATTCTAAAGCTTATCAGAGCTATTGTCTTAAAATAAATTAAAGAATTTTTAATAATTAAAAATTAAATTAATACTCTATTTGAACGCTTCATAATGCAGACATCCATTTATTTTTTATTTGTGTTACTGAACTGTTTTATATTTTCATTGAGTGACTCAATTAATGAAAGTCCGTTTAACGCAATTCCGACAGAGGATGAGAATAACAATGAAGATCTAGAGGTTATAGCAACGCCATATGTGAATTGGGCAGAAGGGGCTGAAAGCGGAGGGGCAAGAGTTGTTAGTTTGTTATATTTTTTTATTTGCTATCTTATTAGCACTTTATAGAAAAAAAAGTGAAAATTATGGAACTAAACAACACTAACAAACATTTTAAAGTAGCTGTAATTTTTGTCTAATACCAGCTAAAATTTTTAAAAAATTAACCGTACAAATGATTTTTCGAGATAGATATGTTATATGATCACAATTTATTTTATGTTCATTTATTAAATTTTTACAATTTTATGTTTAATAATATTTTTAGGTTCCGGTTGTAATGAATGGTGAGACCGGTAATTATAAAGTGGAGATTGATAAAGACCAGTGTCAGACCTCTCGGATTTTACCAGAGAAATCCAGAAACAAGCCTTCACTACCGACGGACGGTTTGAAATAAACCTGGAGTTTGTTCGAAACAAATTTAAATAAATACTATTTTTTTTATAAAAATTACATATAAATTGTTACCTTTGATAAAAATATAACATTCATTTTAGTTAATAAATAGCTTCTATTGTATGATTAATATCTCTTATTCAGTTTTAAAGAATTTAAACATAGAATCGCAGACATAATCGCATATTTTCTTTCATTTATATTTCGTATAAAATCATACATTTCGCGAATATGCATAAAAAACTAATTTTGAGTAATAAAATATTTCAGTTTTGTAATAAAAAGTTGACTAATTGTTATATATATATATAAATAAGTTTTTTTAACTTTACTTAGTTTATGACAAATAAGATATATTTAAAGATAATTTTTAAAAACTAAGTTTAAAGAATTCAATTCAAAATAGTAATAAACAGTTAGAAAAAGTTTATAACTTAAGTTCTAAACTACTATTCATAAATTTTTCTTATTGTTTTACAGTTAACTTATTTTGATATTTCTTGAGTTCATTTTTTTCACAATTTTTTATAGTTTTTTACGTTTAAACTTAATATGTGGCGATAGTAGAGCTGACCTGTAAGCTGAGCTGAGCTGAGCTGAGCTGAGTCCAGTTTAGCCAAATAGTGTTAAACATAAAAAACTATAAAAAAATTGTGAAAAAAGTGAACTCAAAATATATTTAAATAATAAATCTAAAAACCAATAACTTATTTTGTATTAATGAAATATGGAGAGGGCTTCTTGCAGGCTATGCTTGATTTGGATCTATAGTTTCTAATCCATAAATATATCAAAACAGTAAATATTGAAATTGCAATTCCAATAATTATGCCCCAAATCCAGGCCAGATTCCAATTCTTATACTCTTTTAAACCAAAATAAAACTCATAAACTTGACTAAAAAGCTCTCCCTTATCGTCTTCACCGGTTTTATCAAATATTGGTTCAAAATTATAAATCAAGTATTTATTTTCTTCATCAGTATTACTAAACCTATTGTTGTTTTTTCGGGTCTCGTTGACAAAGAAATACGCCATATATTGCGCGACCATAACTGCGCCCGAAAAATGTGGAATATGTTGTTGACCTGACTTTTGAATAAATTCAAAAAGAATTTTTTCCGGATGCCATTGCAGTGCATAAATAGGCTGACTATCATTTAGCGACTCATATATTGAGATAAACTCCAAACCGTTTTGATCTCTACTCGTGGAAATCAATTTGTAGTCAGTATTTAGTTTGGATTTTGTAAAGTTTTCTGGAGTCATGCATTGGTGGTGATAGTTAGGGGTTATATTCTCTGTCTCTAAAACATTAATTATATGCTGTTCCGCATTACTAAACAATCGTGTTTTTCGCGGATCTGTGTAATTAAAATCCATATTTAACGAGATATCAACTGCATCACAATTTGTCAGCCAATCATCTGTATGATTGGAAAGGTGGTGACGCTTTTCCACTGTTAATATTGACAATACCTCAAACCCCTGGCATACGCCCCAAATAGGGTAATAATTTCCGTGATCATTAGCTTCTATCGCAAAATCATATAAAATTTTTGCCGTTTTTCTAAAGTTAGAGTTATCGAGGTCTCGACCCCCACCTGGAATTATGAGGCCATTGGTATTATTAATCATCATTTTATAATAATCGACCTCTCCATTCATTAGAATCGGAACCTAAAATATTTAAAATTCTCTATAGAAAAATAATTTGAATGAATGAACATAAAATAGATAATAATTATATAGAAATATAGGGTAGCTACAAGTCTATATTTGATCTAGTTTGTCCACAATTTAAAGAATTTTTAAATAATATACAGTCTATCCCGTTATAGGCAACCTGATATAGGCAATTTCGGTTATAAGCAACTATTTTCTTATGCACCGGCCATTCCTATGGGTCCATAATATTAAATAGTTCGGATATAAGCAACTCGTTTATAAGCAATACCCGGTTATAAGCAACGCTTCTTGAATGCACGTATAGCTTAAGCTATAGAAATTTATAGGCAATTGAGGTTATAAACTGTCAAATTTTATTCAACTAATATTCAAATGTTAACAATTCATTTATAAATTAGAATCAAATAATTATGACAATAGATTTTAATACTTAAAGCATATAAATAACTGATTATATGCATTAAATTTATTACTTGTACTGTATTACTAATGTATTGCATAAAAAAACATCATTAACGTAAGTTCGGATATAAGCAAATTCGGTTATGGCAACGCATTTTTATTGCACCGACGAGTTGCCTATAACGGGGCAGACTGTAGTATATGGTATCTTCTTTTTATTTTTGTGAATTTTTTCTAAAATATAGTTTAATTCCCTCTTTGATTTTTATACTGTCCAGAATAATACTAGGACTGTCAGATGTGCTTACCCTAATCAATTAATATGCTATTATTTTGAAAAATAAACTGTACGATTAATTGTAGATTTAATTAGCGTTGACTTGATACTTTTAGAATTACTGATGAATTTTTTTTCTAAATTTTCAAGTTTTTAAAAATAAAAAGTCCTAAAATGATAGAAATAAATTAAAATGAACTTACCACTCTTGCTCCTCCACTTTCAGCCCATTTAACATATGGTGCTGCTATAAACTCAATATCCTCATCCTTATCTTTATTCTGTGCTAGAATTCCGATAATTGGACGGTTATTAACTGAATGGCTCAGTTTAAATAATAAAAAATTCAACAACATAATTAAAAAATAATTGTATTTCTGCATTCTAAAGCGTTAAAAAGAGCAATAATTTAAGTACAATACTTCAGAAATATAAATGAAACAGTTTTTCTATTTTAGTTTTCTCTCAGTTCTATTTATATTCAAAAAATTATCGCAGAGTTTAGTTGAAACCCTTTAAAAATCGTATTGTTATAATATCAAACATTTTTTTGTCATTCCTTATTATTTATATAATTTCACTTTGGTACATATCTAAATTTTTAAAAATGTTTATATCTTGCAGTATATTAATTGTCTTCATTTCGAATAATTCAGTATTATTATTAAAGCTAAAAATATTAGTTCAGAAAATATTTTTTAAATTTCATCTAATTATTACAATACGATTTTCATAATTATGAGTCAGAGTCATAATTTTGAGTCAATATACTTGTTGTTTATAATCTTTTAATTAAAAAAATATAATCAATTGTTATGTTTGGAGCTTGCAGATTACAAAGCACAAATTATCTAATCATTTATAAACTTAATCCTTATTGAAATCGGCTATACTGGAAAGGTCATACAGTGCATTGATGCTCACGCTTGATGCTCGTGCTCGGGGGATTTTAAAGGTCTAATCTCGCAATTATGCTCGGGCAAATGAAAAGCACGAGCTTGCGCTCAAGCTTGAGTATCTAGTGCAACTCAGTAGGTGCATGCTCAGTTTGATCAAATTTTGTTAGACTTTTGCTTAAGCAAAATTAGTTTATTTTAAGGAAATACTTGATAATTAGAGATTCCCATTAAGTGGTTATACTCTTTTTCGCTGATTAAATACACCATTTTAGCCAAATTGGGAATTTAGTTCAAAAAATGAAACACTAAAACCAGTTTTTGAGTGTTGCGTAGAATGTATGTAAGCATAACTCATATGCTTTGTGAAAGTGATTCACACACTTTTGTTTGTGATATTCATTGTTAAAGTGATTATTGGTGAGATTTAATAACCTATGAATCATAAGTTATGATAAGCATTTATCAAATATTAATGTATTTTTGATATTTATAGCACATTTATAGAAAATAAAAAACAATCAATTGAAGATAATTTATTTATGTACAATCGGTCAATCAAAAATGTTTCAAATCCTGGAAAGTCCAGTGACGAGTAGGGATAAAACTTAAGGGAAGAGACATTGATAAGTTTTAGCATTAAGTTTAGTAATAAGTTTATTCATTGAAAATATCATTTTTATTCCAACTGATATGAAAACTAACATTAAGTCAAGTAGTAATTGTTTAAATATAAATTAGTTATATTTCTAAGCAATTCTTAACATACTAGCAGTAATATTTGTGAGTCAGACAGTAGTTCTTTTGACAACAATTACTAATAGTTATCTACTGTAGGGGTTAATGTTTAACTTTTTTTTATCATTTTATGTACAAATAGTTTATTAAAGCAAAACTCAATTATATCTCAAACCCTTTACTTTCCGCATCTTTTCCGAAATGATGAAGGAATGTCTTTATTTTACTGATTGTAAACACAAAAAAAATATTAAACGACTAAAAGCTTAAGTGATGCTTTGTTTCAATTCATGAAAGCCTATTTTTTAAACAACTTCAAAATATTTTCAATACTGTATTTTTTTAAAGCTGTTTAAGAAGTAGGCTTTCATGCATTGAAACAAAGCATCGCTTAAGCTTTGAGTCGTTTAATATTTTTTTGTTTACTTACTTTAAATTATTTCACCAAATTGAACAAATTTTTGTTAAAATTTTATTAAACGCACCAGTTTTTAGCAACAAAAAAAATTATAAATTAAACCATTTTTATGGGATCTTTATTGACACTGTAGTGCAATACTATGCCTAAATTCATTAAAACGGGATAATGTGTGTATTTATTATAAAAGTATGTAATTTTGTTTAAATAAAAACCTATATCTCATAAAACAATGGTGTTTCTAAAGTTAAGTTTCTCAGAATTTTTTATTGAATTAATTAATTTAACTATGATTTTATATATGGAGAAAGTTTCCTAAAATCTTTGAATCAATAAATTAGGAATAAACCACTTTTTAAAAATTCTTGATTTCCATTGAAACTAAGTTAATAAAACACGGAATACTTGAGCGACGCACTAACCAGTTAACTACAATGCAAACTACAGCAGTATATAGCGTTTTAATGCAGGCTACATAACAAGCATATTTTGCTTCAATTGATTTAAATTTAAAATATTTAATTATAATGTTAAATAAAATTAGATATTAATAATAAATGAAATTATATAACCAATAAATAGCCTTAAATTAATAAAATTTAAGTTTTAATGTTTACTAATGAAGAGCAACTTTAAATGCGTTTTTCTCAGTTTCTATTGCTTTAAATGATAACCAACTTTTCCAACCAAACGTTCAAATGTAATACACCTGACACTCGCCCGAGTGTGCTCGTGCAGGATGTTAACAGTGCGATCGCGCTCCCGCTCGCAGAAAATTCTAGCCGCCGAGCGCCAAACGCTTGATCGTTTACCATCACTGATACAGGCGTTTAATGTTTTAGTTAATAACTTTATTACATTTTTTAAAGAAAAACAAGTCAGAGTCGTGCAGTGGGAAAAGGTGCCGGACTCATGATCAAAGGGCCGTGAGTTCGAATCTCAGACTCGCTGAGTTTAATTTATGGCTATGTGTTGGCCACATGTCGGTTGTTTTCGAGCAATCCGTTTCCCCGAAGCATATGATTTTAAGGGCTCGTGCACAAAGTACGTACGCACTTTTGAACAGTTTTCAGACCCCTACCCCCCTCCCTGTACGCTTTTGCACACAGATACTCCATGTTAAGCATATAGGGTTATCAGTGTCTGTACGCTTTTGATCAACCCCTCCCTCCCCCATGACTGAGTACGTACTTTATGGACGAACCCTTAAAAGGAGTATAATTATAGGCTGAGAAGTGCAAAAGCTAAGCTAAAGTTCTGTTATTTCAACATAAGCTCAAGCTCAGTATCTTGCAATCGAAGCTAAGCTCAATGTAGTGCTTCTATGATCTTTTCATAATTAATAACTTGTTAAAATTAGTTTCAAAGATCTTTATTGCATTAAATCTAGGATTAAAATTAGGATTAGGATAGTGTTTCTTAATTACTTTTTGAAAGTTTATGATCTAATACAGTTGAGAATAATTTAGGTATTTTGAGTGAAACAATGGTATAGGCTTTTATATACTTTAGTTTGTATAATAGCTGAAATTTTTCAATACAAGCTCAAAGTGAACCCAAGTGAGCTTATGCTCATTACTAATTAGAAGTCACATATTACACAACGAGAAAATGCATACATTCTTTTTGAATTGATTGTATAATGTATGACACAATAGAATTACTAAATTTCTGTTTCGTTAGTTTAATTAATTTTAAATTTTCAATTATTTCCTAATCACTGATAATCAATCGATTAAAATATTTAAAATGTTTAATTCTTTTATGAACTTAATCATTAAAACTATTGCAATAATTGCTTTTTTCACTAATAAATAAATACAAAATCATAATCACCTCATTTTGATCAAAGCGATTAATTAATTGTAATTATTGATTTCATATTTTTCAGATAAAAATATAATCTTAAGATAATTAATAATTACAAATATATGTTACCAAAAGGGCGTATACTATTACTCAAAATTGTAAGCTTGAAGTCATGCTATATTAAAAACATTATATGATTTCTCATATAGGGTTGAATTACACGTGGGATTAGAAAGTTATTAATAATTGCATTCGAGTTACAGATAGTGTTTAAATGAGCCGACAAACAAACAAATTTAGGTGATTTTTAAAGTGAAAATTAATTATTCTCTAGAATTTTGCCTATTTTTACAGTTTGAAGATATAGTACTGATAAACATTTTACAGCTAATCTTTTTTAGGGACAGTGAGAATAATTTTGTTTTTCAAGGTTTCTGTTACTTAATAAATAGCAATAAATCTATGAATCTTTGATCCTGTAGTGAAGTAGAGAAAAAGTTGATTTACTTTTGAAAATTTGAGTATTACTTGTATTTTATTTTGGTTTATACCCAGTTCATCATCAAAATGAAGGTAAATATTAAAACTTATAAAAAATAGAATTTATTTTCAATCTATATGTCTCTTATGCTCTGTTTTACTATAAAGTTTGCATAAAAATATAGTATTCAAAAAAATTTATATACTTTTTTCTCTTAATTAATTATATCCTTAAACATATTTATTATTTACTAAGAAAATAAGAGGCAAAACACTGTTATTATTTTAATTTTTCAGAATTTTTATTTAATGCATATCTAATATGTAAATAAATTTATAATCAAATATTTCTGTTGAAATTCAATGATTGTCTCATTTAAATTGTATTATTAAATAGTTTTAATTTATTGCTTATTATTATTGATTATTTATTTAAATTATTTTTTAGCTTAGTCTCAACTAATACAGTAGTACCCAGTTATAGTGAATCGCTGAGGACCGGATAGTTTTATTCACTATAAGGTGTTTTTATCATAAAAGGATATTTTTAACATTAGTTCTATGGATTATTCACAAAACTGACAACTTTTGCATTAACTCTATAAAGGATTCACTATTAATGGTTGACTATAACGGGGTATTACTGCACAGAAATTAATTAATTAATTAGTGAGATACATAAATTTACAATAAAATTACAGCAAAATTACAATAAAAAAATTACAAACTATTTGCGTGTAATGATATAGAAAAAAATAATGATATATTTTTATTGAAATTTCTGGAATAATAATCAAAATATTAACGAGTTATTTCATTAATAATATTTAAATAAAATTTAAAAGAATTTTATAAACAATAAAAGTGAATGAATAAATTTAACCTTCAACAAATCAATATTGATTTAGTTACGGTTTACGCCCTTAAAACTCTAATTTGACTTCTGAATTGTCATAAAACTTTTCAATCATAGCAATTACAAAAAAATCTAAACCCCTATACATTTTAATTTGATTTTTGATAAACAAAATCTATTGAAATTATAACTACAGCTTATAAATTGATCGTCAGATTTAATTCTATTGTATTTTAATACCTAATCATAAGTTTATTATATCAATAGCACTGCTAATATGTTTATCATTGAATTTAAATACTTTTGCAGATTTATGTTCATTACTATCTTTATTTGACATATTAAATAAGTATTGAAAAAAGTTAACTTTCAGATTTATATTATAATAACAGATATTATATGCTTTCAAGGAAACTATTGCTTTAAAATGATAGGAATTCACTTTTTGATATATAGTACTCACTTATAATTGATAGCTATATAAAGATATTATTTTTTAAATGTTTAAGTTTTATAAACTATTATAAATCTATTATTTGAAGGAAAAATTCTATTATAACTTTTTTTAATATTTTTAATTATATACTTGGCTTAAAATTGAATACTTCGGGAAAAATAAAAGAAATATTGTATTAATAAAAAATTTTAATTAATAATTATTTCAAAAGGTGTATAAAAATGAAACGTGAATACAGTGAAAATGAGTTAATGTGAAATTTTTCACACTTTTTTATAAGGAAATTAATAAAATTTATTTTTACTTCATTTTAAACTAGTTTATTAAACATATATTATGGTTAATCAAATTATATCAATACATTTGATAATTATTTGAAAATTAATATTTTAATCCGTATTTATATTTTTTAAAGTATTTATCTGAGAGAAAACTCGTTTAAATTCACGCAAAAATCAATAAATATTTAAACTAATAATTAACAAAATATAATCAATCTTTAAAAAAATAATTTATACATCCCTTGAAAATATAGCTTAATTAAAAAACAACAACAAATGTTATTATTTTTTTCATAAATCAACAATTCAATTAACAAACATAATAAATATAATTATCTGAATAACTTAAATAAGCTTTAATTCTCGTGATCATTAAGATTTAAAGGTCAATCAAGATCAGTATGCATAGCATGATAGCTATCGGATTAAATAATACCTAACATTAATTAGTATTGAAAACTTAAATTTAATGCTTTCTAAGACATTTATACTTTCACTAAAAGCTGCTTAAAAATGAACCACTTATTCAAGCCTACACTCAATAAAACTGTAAGACATAATATTTGACTTTCTTTTTCTACAGATTTATTTGAATAATTAGTTCAAAATTTATAACATATTTTGCATGCTATGTATTTTCTCCCCCTCAATATTCACCCTATTTTAAAGCCACATCTTTAAAGTTACCCAAAAAAGTTCCTTTTCACTGATACCTGTATACTAAGCATAATAACGAGCATAAGTCGAGTCCTTGCCCTAGTTTTCCAAATATTTCATACAGTTTCATATAAAATGAACTTATAAAGTGATTTATTATACGATCCGCTACTTATTTGTATTTATATTGAACATTAAGTTCTTATTCCAATTAAAAATTGTTTAAATTAAAGTTGAAAGTAAAAAGCAGTCTATCTTTCAGTTGTTGATAATGACACATAACAGTCGTATTAAATATTTTTATGGAGTTTTTCACACTTTTCATGTGTATATGAAATTATGTAATTCATAACAATTATGATAAAAAGTTATTTTTTGAAGAAAGAAACTGAAGTTTTTCATTTTTGTTGTAATTAAGAGGAAATTTATTTTAATTCATCTCCTGTGGTGAACAATAGAATTATCACCAATATGTGGCTCAAGGTTTGTCTGATCTATAGTATACTGTCTTTAATTATTTATAGTGAATTCAATTGTTTTATTCATTACTGTATTTCAATATTTTATTCATATAAATGAAAGTTTTTTAACCCACGGCTGTTATGAATCCATTTAATCAGTCAAATCAATTATTATTATATAACATTCCATACTTATAGTTCCTTTTTTAGATTTAAAAAATTTTTTTAAATTCACTACATTTTTTGCAAATTTTTGAATTTAATACTCTATATTTTATAGTTTTAATAAAATAGCTGGTGCACTTCGCAAATAGGAGCTTGCAATTGAACTTATGCTTTATTTCGTTAAAACTTGTTTTTATTTATTTTTGTAAAAATGTTAAAAATTTAATGATAACTCCTATACAGTTACTGTACTGTACTTTTTTGGCTAATTATTCATAAATAGTATACAAGATATCAAAAGCAGTTTTAGCAAAAGTTTTTAAGTCTTATCTAAATTAATAATAAGCTCAAATGAAAACTGCATTTCCAATAAGTGTAAAATAGATATGATTTCTTTGAAAAGCTTAAATTAATTCAAACTTAAAGTTTTTTATAGTTATCTATTTTATAGCTAAACAGAAGACTCAAATATTTTAGGAACGATAATAATTTTGCTTGTTTTTAGTGAAACTCCTTTATAGTAAAGTAAGCATTAGCAGATCGAGGCAGTTTCAAATTAAATGTTATAGACCTTGCTAATTTTCAGAACACTTTTAAGTAATAAAATATTTATATTGAAAAATACAAAAATCTAAATGTACCATTTTTAATGTAGAAAAGATAAATTAACTTTTGCCACTTATTTCAAATTTATAGATTTCTAACATTCTTAAAAATATTTAACTTTTTATATATTAGGTAATAATACTAGTATAACAGTACAGACACATAAATCATAAAAATATGTATTTCGTGTTTTGCCAAACAAGCGAATTAACACATATATTGATTTATAGCAAAAGTAACTTACAATAACATAAATTATATTATTTTATTAAATCTGATAAACGAGTCTGACTGGTATAAATCAAATTGAGTATGAATATCAACTTGTAAGTTATATAAGTTATGTGACCTTAACCTCAGAATTTGATACTATCATAGTTTCTTCTTTAGAATAATACCGCTAATAAATAATATAGTTGAAGGCGTTGTTGTTTAAATTTTAAATAATAAGGCGTTCTCTCATTTGTTACGGATGACACTCTTCTATGTTTTATTTCATCCAAATATTAACCTATTTTTCAATTTATAAAATATAGAGATTTATGGTACTTATGATCGCATTCGCCACAGCACTGGTTAGTGGTGTTGAGCATGAACAAGAAAATAGAGCACAAAATCAGTATTTTGTCATTGGAAACACTGGCGCTCAGCAGACATACCGTTTTGGTTATGATACAAAAGTAATTAATAGAAGTAATTTCAATATAAGTAATATCGGAAATAATATTATAAGTTAAAAGCGCGCTAAAAAATTATTATATGCAATAAGACTATATACAGTATTATTATAGGATATATGAAAAATTAGAATATTAACAACATAACAAAGAAATCCTTTTATGACATGAACGTTAGGTTTCGTTAGGTATAGCCATACATGCACAAGATCTGCACTAGTGAAGGAAAAGTTAGAAAACTTCAAACCCATGCCCACCTTTACCCATCAAGCTCCAACCCCATATCCACCCAACAAGTTTCTAAAAAACTATACCCAAACCCAATTCAAGATTGTTGGGTTTGGGTTTCAACTTTCCTTCACTAATCTGCACCTTTGTGGGGTTCATTTCAAAATTTCTTGAAAATCTGAAGGTGGGGGTCAAAACTATCCGGTTTTCTGAGATAATTTTTCTCAAAACACCTTTTCCCGCCAAAAATGGGTATTTTTAGCTTATTTTTTTGATGTGGGTCAATCCTTAGGCAACCTAATGATTAGATCACTTATAGGTATAGTACATACTTTTAGCGCCGTTAACTTAGTATTATCATTTTAGTTTCTTGAATAAACTCTTCATTTCCGAAATTTACTTTAAAGAATTTTCAATAATTTTTAAAAAATAAACTGTAACTTAATATCAAGCTTTAGTATTTAATTTCTGCCAACTTGTCATATAGTTATTTTGGATTTGAATAAAATTAGTTTAAAATTTTTTGTATGCTAAAATTTTTCAAGAGATTGTGGTATTTTATTTATACAAATTAATATAAAAAGCTAGTATTTATGGCTTAATAATAAACAAGAATTTTAGAATTTAAATACAGATTATTAATCAAAATAACACTTACATTAAATAAAACCCTAAATATATTCTAAAATATCAGTTTTTTAAACTTATTAAAAACTTCTGTATTCAGGTCCAACCCGGCCCTCGACTCATGCGTGAAGAATCGCGTTTACCTGACGGCACAGTTATCGGAAAATATGGTTATACAGACCCTTTTGGTGTGTTTCGTATCGTCCAATACGTGGCAGGTCTTAACGGCTATTATGCGACTGAAGACATCGCAGGTTCCTCTCCTTCAACGCCCCAATATTTCAAAGCAACTGCTCGTCAAGTGGATGAAGTGAGTGAAGAACCAAAAAGCTATTCTCATCATTTGGCCACAAAATTCAATCCTCCTCTCTATCATCCAGAGGCACATATGACTGAAACACATTTACCTAAAAGTATTTTTAATTTTAAGCATCAATTCAGAAATAACAGTCAAATGTTGAAAAACTTTCATTACTATCTATAAACATATAATTAATACCATCACTACTTATACACTTAGGTCCGGTTGTCAGTGAAAATAATGCTCAGAATAAAAAGCATCTAATTTTTAGCTTAAGCGACAGCGAAGAAGTACTCGAAGGCAAGAATCGTAAGAAAACCCAATTTTCAAATGTATTAAAACAAACTGCGACAGAAAGTTCAGTTGATTTCGGTAAACAAACTATTAATAAGAGAATCGGAATTCTTGAACCTAATAATGAGCATGAATTTGAAAAAATTATTCCCCAAAATAATGGGTATATTTCTGAAAAATCTGTTTATAATACGAATATAAGTAAAGCCGAGAATGTGAGTGAAAGCCATTCACCTATTTTTTATACTGAAAAATACGACACAAAAAGTTATACCAACTCAGAGATTGTAACACAAACTCCAGTAATAAGTACAACAACTGAAGTGCCAATTAATGAGACAACAGAACTATTGCCTGAAAGTGTCAAAAATCTCTATTATAGCGAAACGAGAACTCCAGCCGTAAGTTATTCATCACTTCCAACTTCAATCAGTAGAATCTCAACAGTTTCTTCTGAAATACATAACAATGAAACCAAAATACAAAATAAAACTGAATTAAATGCAGAATCAAATAGTGATATAGAATTTTGGGAAAAAATATTAAGCACTTTTGTGTGGACTTCAGATCCTAAGAACCAAAATTCAAAAAAATTAAACGAAAATAAGATTTTTGAAAATATAAATAAACCCGAAGTAGTCATAACAGAAACAACAGCAAAGACGGAAACTGTAACGCAATCATTAAATCCAGAATTTATTACTCAGACATCTAATTATACAACAAATGGATTAAAATTTTCTGAACCGGCGCCTGAAAAAGTAGAAATACCGGTAACTACAGAAAAAATTGAACATTTGTTTGAAACTATACCACACAGTCATAATAAAAATGAGGGGTTTGTTGGAAGTGATACTAAAATATACACAGAAGAGAATTTCTATACAACTAAAGCGGTTGATAATGAAAAAATTACTGCACAAGAAAAATATGAAAATATAAGTATTGATTCTACTGAAGACTCAAAAATAGTCAATGAATTTATAGAATTAACAACTTTTCAGCCAATCAATGACAGCATTATTTCAAACCTTACCACTGTTTCAAACAGTAATAATAATCATAGCATTTTTTCAGAAGAGCCAGAAATCGATACAAGTATTAAGAATATCGGCAAAAAAGATATTACATCTAAATTACTGTTAACAGCATTTTCCATATTTGATGACCTTAGACCTGACCTTAGACCTGACCTGACATTTAAAACTATTAAATCCGAGAAAAGTGAGTTAAAGAAACCCAAACCTATTACTAATGATAGTGAAGATAATAAAACTTCAATACAGCCTGAATTGACTCCAAAACCTATCACAACATCAGAATATTTTGTTGAAATCAATACACAGTCTGATAAAGCATTTAATAGATCTTCAAATATAACGTCAGCAGAAAAAGTACTTTTTGAAAAACATTCAACAACTCCGATGCTAACAATGCCTACAGTTTTGATAAAATCACAGAATTTAAAACAGAATTCACAGAATACAGAGCAGAATAAATATATTCGTCCACTTTCGGCATTATTTGGTTTTCCGCGTCTGAGAAAACGTGTCCGAAAAGTACAAAAAAGGCGTTTCCGACAGACTCTGAATAATGAAAATCACAATAATATAAAAGTTATTGAACAGAAGACAACTCAAAAACCAAATAATTTTGAAGATGATATTTTGCTGACGGAAAACAGCAAAAAAGTTGAATTCAGAGCAACTCAAGTGACTGGCAATAAGAAAACTACCGAAAGTGGTTTTGATGAAGACTTGACTCAATTGAGATCAACCGCTTCTGACAGAGTATACCATTATGTGCCACCTTTTCATGTTATTAAACATGAGTTTGTTAAGAAAAATATTGATTCAAAAAATAGTAATTTTGAAAGCAATCCATCGATTGTCACAAAACGTGAAGAAATAACTCATATTTCAGAGGGTCTGACAACTGAATCCTCTGTATTGCATGAAAAAGAAATTAAATCTAATGATAGCGTAAAGAATCTGAACCTGAATAACAGTAATACTAATCCAGAACTTATTAACAATAAACACATATCTTCGTCATTAATATCGGACACATCTGTCAGAGTCAGCAAACCTTTTGAAAACATTGGACCCAAATATTTATTTCCATTAGAGCCTCATTTCGAGAGATCATCAGAAGTCAAATCATCGAAATTTATTCCGATTGTGCCCATTGTCTCAAAAGTTAGATATGAGCCGCCCATAAGTTTTAATATTTTTTAGTAATCAA
>JAQGCH010001277.1:0-16425 GCA_034699485.1 Nanhermannia elegantula | reverse complement strand
GTACTGCACTAAAGGAAAACCGATTATAGATAAAAGTAGTTTTAGAAAATGTTAACAAACAATTGTTGTTAATTATAATAATTAAATATATCAAACTTTGTATCAATAATTTTTTTTAATAAACTTTATGCTTTCATATATTATTTTCTATTTTATTTAAATAATTTATATAAATAATTATAAGAATTTTTAATTTCTCCAAGAATTTTAATCATAAAACATTATTATTTCTTCTCTCTTTTAGACAAAGAAAAACTAAAAGTTCAAGTGTTAGTCTTGATTGCATTCAAACATTCATTACAACAGGATCTAAAATTAAAACCAAACATTGAAAACATGTGAATGCTCTGTATTCTAGTGATTATGACGTCCGACATGTTATCGGAAGGCCCGGGGTTCGATTCTCTGCTGGGCTCATATGTTTTCAATGTATTTTTAAAAAATAATAGCAGTTTTTTTGTCTAAAAGAGCGAAAAATATACTTTAAATTATTATTAATTTTTAAAACTTATAAGAAGTGATACACATAGTACGTACGCAATTTTTGACCATTATTAGACCCCTACCCCCTCCCTGTACGCGTTTGCACTCGTGTACCTAATGTTAAGCATATAGAAGTGTAAGAGTTAGTGCGCTTTTGACTATACCCCCCCTTCCCCCATGACTGCGTATGTACTATGTGTATCATCCCTAATTTACAATGTTACAATGAATTATTATTAAGAGAAATGCATACCTGCAAGAATTAATAAAGACTTACATAAATAAACTAAAGATTTTAAATTAATTCATTATTTATGTAATTTTAATTTTTTTGATGCTTTTCTTCGGTTATCATAATAATAACTAAAATTATTAGCAATAAAATGAAAGCTATTATTATGTTTAAACCAATTGAGAGAAGAAAAACATTTGGATATTCCTGAATAAAAGTGCCTATAATTGAAGGGAAAATTAGGTTCAAGGGTTCAAAAGAAAACGCTAAATAGGATGCGATATCATTAGTCACAGTCATGTATTGACCAATAAAACCAAATAAAGCAGGAATTACTGCAGAGAAGCCAAAGGCCATTATTAAACTTCCGATAAATAAAAGAGTTACAGAATTTTGTCCAAAATATATTGTATTAATACCTAACACAACAATCAGAAAATGGTATGCAATCATGTGTTGAGGTTTTACTTTGATTGCAATTAAAGAACTGATTCCACGACCAAATGTGGAAGAAAGAGCTGAAGCGGAGACTATTTCTGCAGATTGTCTGGCAGTCAAACCGATGGGTACGAACTGGAAATAAGTTGCACCCAAATGAATAAATGTGGTTTCGCTTACCATATAAAATGTGGCAAAAATACACATTAATGTTATAATTAGTTTTCTTGGGTTTTCTGTGCTGTCTAAGAGTTTCTCTGACATATTTTCATAGTTATCCTTATTTTCTGAATAATTTTCGTATTTTTTAACCAAAAACATTATCGTCAATAGAATAGGGCCTAAAATATTAGATAATTTAAAATTTACTAATATTTTGTGATTTTAATATTTTCCTCAATAGTGATGATTCAGTTACAAGAATGAAAACTAGAACCAGAACGAAATTAAATTTTTGGAACTGAACCAACACTATTTTCCAGTATTTTTAGATACCTATCATTTCTATGACACCAATGATAAGAAATGGTATTTTAAGTTTAGATCGTCTCTCACTCACACTTATTATGTTTGTGTTGAGTTTTTGCAGAACTGTTGCGTTTGAATTATATTGATGTTCACCCGTTAGATACGGTTTGTCTATTAGTGGACCAAAAATGGTTCCGATTCCGTATAGAAATTGCAAGAGCTGTAACATAGAGGGACTTTTTTCCTGCCAGAGCTCAATTATCCATACGCTTAGGCCTGTATACCAGTTGCCTGCGCCCAACCCAAACACAAATGCACACAGATATAAATGCCATAATTTTTGAGAATATGGCACTAATATTAGTGAAATTCCCAACAGTGTTAACAGAATAGTAATAGTTATTTGACGATTAATGTATTTGTATAGAATTCCAGCTTTAATTTTATAAATAATTATATTATTTGTAAATAACAATATCAATGAGCACTTAATTTATTGAACTTACCGATTGAGCCCAACATGAATCCTAAGTTCATAAAAGTTGTAAGTAATGAAATATTTCCCATTGAAGTGTTTAATATGTGCTTCAGATCAACATATGCAGGACCAAGAGATAAATGACATATTCCCTAAATTTTTTAATAAATTATTGTTATTTTTATGTATACATACATTATAAGACTTACCGGATAAGTAAAAAATTAGTTTTCATTAATGTAATTTATGATTACTTTAGCTCTTTTATTAACAGATTTATTGCGCATAAACATTCATACAGTCAATAAAAAAAATTCAATGATAAAAATGATTTCAAAATATAGATTTTGGATATATATAAGCCATAATTTGCAACATACCAGAAATTTATTTACCCTAATTTTCTTCGTATAAATCGCGACTTATTTGAAGAAAAAAGTTAAAATTAAAAAAAGATAATGACTGCGACTTATACGAAGGGTTATTTTCAGAGGTGCGACTTATACGGGGGAAATTAGGCTATACTTTATAACAAGCAAGATAATGAAAAATAAGTTTAAATAAACGCATGATACTGATTGAACTAGATATGAGACCTCTTATTAATCAATATCTTATATAATTAATATAAATTCAGTGATAAAATATGAATATTATCGGTTGGTCTATAAAAATACTTATAATAATAAATAAATAATATAATTATTAGACATATTAATAATATGTAATTATATGATAAAGTAATTATATAAGAAATAATTTATTTTTAAAACCTTTTAATAAAATATAAGTAAAGTTTACTAACCCTGATGTAGTCTTATACTAATAATGTATACGTTTATAAATTTTATAATAACGTTAATATTTAATAAAAATAGTTATGTTTATAACTTAGAGTTAACAAAAATACAATACTTACAAATATGATATTAGTTAAGCACAAAATCACTGTATATACAAATAAATTCCATTTTTTGTTTTCAACTTGTTTGGGTTGTTTCTCTTTGACATTTATTGACATTTTTTAGTGAAAATTGATATCTTCTCAAAATTAAAACAAATTCTATTTAATATCTGTTGAGCTACTTCTGTTTATAAGCGAGTGTTTAAAACTTTTTTATATACTATTGACTAATATAATGAACAAGTATATAATGTCTGCCTAGCTCATTTTAACAGATAAATGTACGAACATATTTTTAGTTACATTAGTGCTATCAAAAAAATCTGTTGATAATTAAAATTAAAACTCATTATAATTAGTAGTGGAATACGCTTAAAAAATATGAGACAAACTGATATTCAGAGTTACTGCTAAACCAAATGAGAAGCACAGGTTTAAAAAAGTATATTAAACGAATATTTATCTTATCCTTGTATATAAAAAAATTGAATGTAAAGCTTAAATGATTCCTCTATCGGAACATATATTTATATAAAAAAAAATTCTAATTTCCTTTTGACCCAATTTTAATGTATACAGAATTGTATAGTAATTTTCGTTTGAAGTTAATAAATATTTCTTAGATTTCTTTATTTTACGCATATTTTCCACAATATCTTTTGAAACTTAAAATATATATTTATATTTTTTGTACGTTATAATTTTTATTACTGTTCTAATAAGAATTTTTTATGAATATATAATTAAAATTTAAGAAATGTTTGCATACAAGATAAGGAAGAGAGAAATAGTGTCCCAGATTAAAGGTGTCGGACTCATGATCAAATTGGCCGTGGATTCGATTCACGCATTTGCAGCTGTTTTTCTGCAATATTCAACAGAAAAGTATTGAACATCAAATTTAAGTATAAACTACTTAATTACAATTAATGTATGGTTAAATTTATTTTTTATTTAATCATAATTCCTAAATATAAATATACAGTAAATAACTTTTATGGTAAGCATTAAGTGCACCAAAAATAGATTACAATAAAGTTAGCAATATTAAATATTATCTATCAATTTCAATTGTAACTTATTAAAGTTATAACGAATAGTAGATATTTTCCAGCTGTTAGATTGATCATATTTGCGGTTTCCAGGTTGGGTCAGCTCAAATAAGGGAGAAAATCCGTGAGGTATAAAATACCAAGGTATATTTTTCTCAAATTTTAAAATTTGCCGGAAAACCAAAGGATGTGCTTTTCAAAATTTAACTAAATCCGGGAGACTCCCGGCCAGTCAGGGAGATCTGTCAACCGTAATCATATTATACCAAAGAACAATTATATTTTTTAGATTTAGCATTTATATGTATTAACAAAAATCTATATGCAATAAATTCATATTCTAAGCAAGGTTGGTTTTTTAATAATGTGTGATGAATTAGAAAGCTGAAACCAATTTTTCGATTAAACATTCGGTATATATAAACAAATTGCTTAATCAAAAAAGATTGGCTTCAATTTACTGCTTTTAAATTTAATTAATTAATTGAAAATAATATGGTTATAAATAGATGATAAGAAGAAGTAAACTTTGGGTCAAATTATTATTTTAAAATTCGATGCAAATAATTAAAAACGTTTGACGCGATAATAATATAAAATTCATAATTACATACATTTATTAAATAGAATGCATTTTTTTCAAATAAATATAAATATAAGCCCAATAACAAACTTTTTTGATGAAACATTTTCAAAATATTTAATGTCATTCTTATAATAATTAAATTCATATTTTTCTTTATCAAAAGCAAATAATAATCTAAAGCACTTATATAATAAAGAAGGAAATATTTTTTTGACTTACTTTAAAGTTTTATTTCAGATAAGGCTCGTACTCATAGTACGTACGCAGTTTTTGACAATTTTTAGACCCCTACCCCCTCCCTGTACGCTTTTGCACACTAATACCTAATGTTAAGCATATAGGAGTGTAATTGTTTGTACGCTTTTGACTGTCCCCCCCCCCCTCCCTCAAGACTGCGTACGTACTATGTGTATAAGGTAGATAATTATTCCTGCTTAACGATTAAGCTCTATTTTAAAATTTTATTGATTCACTCAATATTTCATAATAAAAATGAATGATATATTAATGCGAATATAAAAATCCATAAAAGAACATTAAAAACTTTTGATCGTTGTATTGCGTGCTTTCTATAACTTATATAAATAATTTTTTTTAATGAAGTTGTTCGAAAAATTTTATTATTCATCTCTTAAAGTGAAATTTATTTATTATTATTAGTGATGGGCATAAGCTCAATTTGTGTAAGCTTTAGCTTGAGCTTAGTATTTTTGACAAAGCTATAGCTTATCATATTGGGGTGAGCTTGAGCTTGAGCTTTGAGCTTAAATTGAAAAATTTCAGTTATTATATAACCATTTTAAGGTAGATAAATGCCTATTTTATCATTTAACTAAAATTTTCATTCAATGCATTTTTAAGTCTGTCAAATCTAAAACTTTCAAAAGTTAAGTAAGAAATACTCTCCCCTATTAATCTTAAGTTATGGCAATAAAATCCATTAAAATTGATTTTAAATGGTTTTTAATTATTATGAGAAGCTCATAGAAGCTCACTACCATGATCTTGAGCTCTAGCTTAAGCTTGAGCTTATATTGAATTAGTTGAGCTTTAGATTGAGCTGGGGCAAGCTCAGCTCAACTCAAGCTCGAGCTTAGCTATTGCCCTTCACTAATTATTATTGCTAAGCATATAATAAAACGAAGCAATACTGCGGCATGTTTTAGTTGCTCCGCGAAATAATTTATAAATTTATGGCTTTGTTTTCAAGTTCATTCAATTTTAAAGCCAGTTAGTAAATGAATGAAAGCTAAATACGTGTTTAAGTAACAATATCTAAGTAATAACGCACAAGCTTTTGAGTTCTGTCGGTGAATGCAAGCGAATACTGTACACTTTAAGTCACAACCAATTTGATATTAAGTATCCATATGACTTAGGGTGACCAACCGATAAGATTTCATCTGGACTGTCCAGAATTAGGGCTATTTTTAAAAAATACAGTGCTTGGTCCCCTCTTTGATTTTTTAAGGTGTCCAGATTTGGACTTCATCAAACTTGGTCACCCTAATATGACTTGAAAGATGCCGGGAGGTCATTAATTTTCCCGAAAATTTAATAGTCATCGAGTTAGTGAAGTATAGGCTACTCCACTTATACTATTCAATTAAAAACTTAAATGCGTCTACAGTAAAAATAAGTATGGACATCTGTGCAAGTCAATTATTGTTTAAATAAACATTAATATGCGACAAGACTCACATAAATTTGTATTATATCAAAAGCTACAATTTAATTGCTGTATATCTGATAAAAATGTGAAACAGTTAAAAGTGTCCTTCAAAAGAAATATATTATTTTAATTAAATAATGAGTCAATGATTACACCAGGATTAGACATATTATAAAATTATTTCGAAATAAAGTAGGATTATTTGATCTTTATAGAGATAAATTGAGGAACCACATAAATTGTGCCTAAATTGTTTTTTTTATAAATAAATCGTATAATGTGTGAACATAGACCTGTCTTAATTATTTATAAGTATAAATAGTGAGCAAAACCTAATAATTTTATATATTAAATAATTAACAATGATCAGGCTCACAGGCTCAGGCTCGGACTTTTTTCAGGCTTAAGGTTCGGTTTGAGGCTCACAAAAATTATCAGGCTCAGGCTCGAGCCTACTGAGCCTGAAAAATAACTTTTAAGTATACTGTGCAAAAATAGCTTATTAAGTGAATTCCTATCAGTAGCCTTTTAAGTCCCATCATCAAAATCGCAAAACATACCCTCAAAAACTTTATTCAAACTTTTATGTGCTCGGATATATGCTTAAATACTGCTTAAATTCTGAATGCAGAATAATTAACTCATTTAATATCTGGAATAAAACTCAATTTAGTTCAGTTTAATTTTCTTTAAATTTATTTCCTAAAACCTCTATTCAATATTAGGCTCAAGGCACAGCCCTAACCAG
The DNA here is from genome assembly GCA_034699485.1 of Nanhermannia elegantula. Taxonomy (NCBI): domain Eukaryota; kingdom Metazoa; phylum Arthropoda; class Arachnida; order Sarcoptiformes; family Nanhermanniidae; genus Nanhermannia; species Nanhermannia elegantula. Next base: position 9,364 of record JAQGCH010001277.1, on the reverse strand, counting down.
AGCGGAGGTTATTGGTTATATATAAAACACTATTATGCAAATCTTTTATGTAAATTCAATTAATATTAACTTCATTTTTATTGGGCTGACGACTCGGATATTCGCGAATAAATCTGCGGATCGGTTCGGTTCGGTTCTGTTCGACTCGGAACAGCTATACTTTATAGTGATACCGCATAATAGTGAATACAAGTTTCAAGTCCCCAGCTATTCCTTATAACGGGATTATTATATATAGAGTGTAAAATATGTATGACAACTAGGGTGACTAAGTTTGATGGAGTCCAAATCTAAAAACCTTAAAAAATGATAGGGGGAATTAAAGGATAATTTTTCATAAATTCTTATTTTGAGAAAAACCAAGCACTGTATTTTTTAAAATAGCTCACAATCTAGACAGTCCAGATGAAATCTAGACGCTTGGTCACCCTAGCTGTACATATGTTTAAAACATGCGATTTATAATCTGATATTACTCAATGAGTATTAATTATGATATAATTAACTATAACATTGTTTTCAAATAAGATTTACGATAATTAATAAACAAGAGATTATTTTCATATAATAAATAAAATTGTTATAACTTTTACTGTCAAAAATACTTTTTCATATTAAAACCAAATTACTGTATAATGAATAGTGTTAGTCGCCTGCAATTCACTATAACGGGGTAGTGCTATATTGAAAAGTCGTTTAAAATTAATAGCCGAAATAAATATACCTTCTTTTGTTTTTTAACATATTCTGGTATATAGTGTATTAGGGTGACCAACCGTCCAAATTTTGGTCAATTTTTAAAAAATTTAAGTGCTTGGTACCCCTTTGAGCTTTTCTAAAAATAGGATTTTATGAAAAATTATCCTTTAGTTTCCCCTTTGATTTTTTAAGCTGTCCAGATTTGGGCATCATTAGACTTGGTCACCCTATAGTGTATTTTTACAGCCTCAATTATATTTACCTGTCCCTAATAATTCACTCTAAGGTGAATTAACTGTAAATTAATTTTATTTATATTTAAGAATTTGTACTTATGTTTAAAACTTGTGATTTATAATCTGATATTCCTTAATATCTTACAAAAAAAGTAACACACAATTGCTATTAATTAGTAAAATTATTTTACTGTATATTTAAAATTTGAAATTTATTTGTTCAAAAGTAATATAAATTTAATTATTTTGAAATTTTTAACAACTTTTGAAGTTTAGGATACAATTTTAAAATCATAACATTAGCCAAAAATTATTATTTTATATTATTTAAAGTAAATAATTACTTTGCATTTGAGCGAATAATATTTAATTCTCATAAGTGAATAATTTTTTAGTAATTAATTATTTTCAATTGTGTTCTGAATCCAATCTAATAGTGCGATAACAGACGCATAGATATCAGGATTGCCCGCTTTAGCACAGGGTCCACCATTCCATGAGACAATGCCCACGACATGCCATTTATTATCAGATAATTTGCACTGAAGAGGACCACCAGAATCACCATAACATGTTCCATGACCTCCCGGTAGAAAACCACCACAAATCTCATAACTCGGGTCAAAGTCTTTCGGATAGCTTTTAGTACAAACGTCAGAGTCATGGATAGGAACTGATGTGACCTGCAGTGGAACAATATCACCGGATACTAAAAAGTGTAAAAAAATGATTTTATATATAAATAATTCAGAAATTAAATAAATATACAATCAATTAATACAATAATTTCTCACTTTCTTTGTTAATCTTTCCCCAACCTGTTGTCACACATTCAGCAGTCATAAGATCTTTAACTGTAGTTTTATTAGTTGGCAAACAAATAGGTCTCAAATGTTTGTGTTCACCATTAAAGTCAAGTTTATGTTTTAATTTAATTAATGAAATATCATATTTTTCTCGTCCCCCATCAGGTCCATTAACATCGGGATCATATTTAGGATGTCTAAAAGTTTTCGTCTCATTCATTAAAAATCCTTTTTCCCTAAAGTCTCGGGCGGTTGTGTTTATACTGTAAACTCCTAAACGCAATTCATTTTCAGCGCCATCAGGTGAAGAACAATGACCGGCAGTTATAACCCATTGATCGTTAATTATAGCTCCGCCACAACCCACGAATGCCATCCACGGATACTCAAGAGGTTTGGTATCATTACCACCTATGATATAATAGGTATTTGTGGATCCTTTAATACCGCATTCAGGTTCGGCTGATATGACAGAAGTCAATGTTATTAATACTATTAAATAAATTAACATTTTATAAAATGTTTTTTATATTTATATTTATTTAATTAAATTATTTTAATAACTCGTCTATTAATTTATAAGAGTATACGAATAAGATTAAAATATATAAAGAAAATGAGATCTGCGCTCAGTACAAAAGATATACTTCGTTATAAGCAGATATTCGGTATAAACTCATTCATTGAATGTTAAACAATAAAAACATTGATTTATATATTACTGTTTGGAAACATGTGTTCATAATCACATATAATTATAATCAATAAAATAATTGACAGCACATTTTAAAGACCACCTCTAACTGTTGCAAATTTTTATCAGATATGTCGTAAATTATAAAAAATAAATAACAGATAACTAAATTCTGATTAATGGCTTTCGGGCCTATTCTACTATTTAAAATTTTTAAATGAAGAAGCAACATTGTTTTTTAATTTTACTATTAAATATAATAGTGCATAAGTCAATTCAAAGGTCTTTTAAAGGTTTTGTAATTTTAATAAAAGTAATACTATTTATGAGATTTTAATTGAAAATTGCATTATTTGAAAGAAAATGGTAAAACTATATACATTAAGACACAACACTCTAGCGTATGGCCCTCTTTGGCGAGCACCAAGTATAGAATTATAGCCGACTGCGCGCTCGGTTGACAGCCGATGTTTATTAAGCTCTTGCGAGTGTCAATATATCACATATTTATATAAAATATTATTTTAATTGAAAAAATGATTAATTTTTAATAAAAAATGTTTTAAAGAATTTAAGCATAGAATCACAAACACATTATCTCATATTTCCTTAAAATAAAAATCAATTTACCGTAAATAATGTCACTCAATATATGAAATTAGGTAAAGTAATAGAGAGTTAATATAAAGAGAAAGAGTAATTATAGTGATTTTTATATGCCATATACATATTCATTGTTTTTTAATAATCTCATCGCACGATGCTTTCGCCACGACAACACGGGGTTATACCTGTAAAAATTTCACTATTATTCATAATGATTGTCTTTAAGAGCTCTCATTAGCTAGTTGCATGATCAAAACGTTATTATTATTAAAAAAAATTATAAATAATTTTATAATTAGCTGAAATTTAAAAGAAATAATATTTTAAAATCAAAAAAATTCTGACTCAAGATTATATAACTCGCATTGTGTTTATTCTTGAAATATTAATTTAATTCAAAAAATATTTTATAAAATAACGAAATAATAAATAAAATAATATAACATTTTCCTCGCCAATCAAAGAACAGCGAGGTTGGGATTCGAATCCACCACCCACCGATCATGAGTCCGACACCTTACCCACTGCGCCACAATGACTCCCTAAATAATAAATTTTTATTTTTAATAAATTATGTCACTTCACTCTGATACTTGACATGTAACAAGTTCCCAGGACAAGGACAAGGGTTAGTCATTTAACATATTATTAAGGAAGACGTAAGCCTGAAATAAAACGGGTTTCTAAAGAACACGTGTTATTTTTATAAAATAAAATAATAATAATACATAACATAATATAATATAACATTTTCTTCGGCCAACTCCCTAATGAGAGGAGATCTCACATTTAGCCCAGACTTAGAGTGAGATTTTTACAAGTATAACCTGTGTTGGCTGTGGGCAAATGCTACGGGCCTAGGGATTGCTCGAAAACAATGAATATGTGGCCGGTATATTGCAACCAAAGAAACGAGCGGGGTCAGGATTCGAACCCACAATCCTTCGATCATGAGTCCGGCACCTTATCTACTGCGCCACATTTAAAGAATATATTTATATATTTTTTTAATTTTGATAAACATGTTATGGCATATATATATATATATATATATATAAGTTTTTGATAAATTTGATATAAAATGTTTCCGTTTGAAATTTGGCGTCGTCAGCCCAATAAAAATGAAGTTAATATTAATTGAATTAAATAGAAGATTTGAATAATAGTGTTTTAATAATTATCATTTCAACAAATTAGGATCAAGTTTAGCAAAATTGTAAATCTTCAGTATTTATGACTATAAATAATAATAAAATTTTGATTACAAAATTATGTTAAATAAATCAAAGTAAGTGATAAATATTTTTTCAATTTTAGTGCATTGTCAAATGCAATTTTAATGATTTTCAATTTTGTTCAAATTTCCTATTTGTCATTTTTTAAAAAAATTATATATTTTAACTGCTTTATCAATAAAATTCATTTCCAGCTAAAGTTTGAATTACATTATTCAAGAAATTCAATAATTAGGTCATAAAGACATTAATCGGAATTTAGATCTCTGTTATTACTTATACATGTATACAGATATTTGTATTATATCAAAAGCTATAATTTAATTGCTGTATATCTAATAAAAATATGAAACAATTAAAAGTGTTCTTCAAAAGTGATATTATCCTAATTAAATGATAAGTTAATGATTACACATATTATAAAATTATTTCGAAATAAAGTAGGATTATTTGATCTTTATAGAGATAAATTGAGGAACCTCACAAATTGTGCCTAAATACTTTTTTGTATAAATAAATCGTATAATGTGTAAACATACACCTGTCTTCATTTTTTATAAGTCTCGTTGCTTGCGATAGAAATACGTATTTCAGGCAATCACTGAACGGATAGCTTAATACTAGGCATCATATTTGAGACACATTTTTAATAGACTCACCGTCGCCTCTCTTATCAAAATTCAGTCGAAATTGTAACAAAATAGTGTGAAATCGATTATACTGTAGTAATCACTAAACAGTATAGTCACAAACTTATGTAAAACAAAAATTAAATTCAATTCAACATTTTTCGCAAATATAATAAATACTTAATGATAACTAATGATTGAATGCAAAAACTCATAAATATTTATAAATTTTCGAAAATATATTTTAATACCGAATATTACATTGTTTAAACTTATTTTTACATTTTTTAGAATCACATAAACACAAATCTATACAACTTTTAGAATTTAATTTACATAAACAATTCTTAACGCATAGACCTTTACATTTACAATATTCTAAATTTTGAGATAGAGGTAAAACTTTTTTTCTGATAGTTTTTATAGTTTTTTCTCTTATTTTCAAATGATTATCACTATAAATAGTTGTCCCCTCAGGTAATTTAACATAATTTAAAAGTTTCTTAATATCGTCATATTTTTTTGGCTTTATTGGCAAAAAGTGATTATAAGCATTATTTAACTTTGAATAAAATTAAGTGAAACAGGACGGTTGGTCACCGTAAATAGACCTGATCTACCCATACATGAAAGACTATATAAACTTATATCATCTCTATACTAACAGTCATAAGTAATATTGAGCTTAATGTGTATGTGTTGGCTACAGAGCCCTATAATAAAGGATTATATTATTGACTATTAAAAGTAATTATTATTTAAAAAGTGTTTGATCTGTTTAAATACCTGCTTTAAAGAACCCTAACACATCTACATTATTATATAATGCATATAGGGACTGAGTATGACTCAGTGAACAGGTGTTGTGCTTATGATCGAAGGGTCGTGGGTTCGAACCCCGGATTCGAAGTTATTTTCTCTGCAATATATTGACCACATATTCATTGATTTATAACAGTCCTGCGACCCGAAACGTCCGCCCAAGCTGACAAGGGATTATCCCTGTAAAAATCTTACTAATTTTTAATTTCGGCTTCAATGAGAACTCTTATTAGGAAGTGGGTAGAAAAAATCGATTTCAGGGAACGTTACAATACATGTAATTTTTTATTAGTTTTTTGTAAGCATAAAACCTTTTGGATTCTTGATACTCATATTTTGGCTGAAGGATCACCAGAGATCCGCGGAAAGTTTTTATTTGTATATATTTACCCTAATTTCCCCGTATAAGTCGCGACTTATCTGAAGACAAAAGTTAAAATTAAAAAAAATAATGACTGCGACTTATACGAAGGGTTATTTTCAGTGGAGTTATTGGGGTTATTTATAAAATTGGGGTTGTTTTTAGTGCTGCGACTTATACGGAGGAAATTAGGGTACATTTATTTAAATATAATTTTATAAATGGAAATAATTTAATGAATATATTTTAAAATGTTTCTGTTGAAAAAAATTTAAACGGAAATCACAAATAAATATAAAAATATAGCCATTTATTACATATTTAAAATAAATTTCACTACAAAAAAGTTGAAGTTTTAATAAAATTGACAAAAAAATCATTTCATATAAAAAATAATTATAAATATTTAAATTAAATAAATATTTCATAAATAAAATTTGAAAAATATTTTGCCTTTTAATTAAATATTAATAAGACTGTATTTCAAATTATTAAACCTATCATTTATATGAGATTTCCTGAGAATACATAAAACTATAATAAATACAAGTGAAGCAATTGCAAGACAAGTAAATATAGACAATATGAATACATTGGGATATTTTTCTATAAAAGGGCCCAAAATGAAGGGCAGTATTAAATACAAAGAACTTGAACTAAACATTAAAACAGTTCCGATTCTATTCGTGACCTCTAAGTATTGGCCGATAAAACTGAATACCAAATTATAAATAGAAGAAAATCCGAACCCAATTATAACACTTCCAATCCATAGAATATATATTGAATTTTGTCCATAGAATAGAATTGCGATCCCAATGAATGCAATGATAGTATGATATGAGATCATAATTTGAGGTTTTATTTTCACTGCTATAAAAATATTAATTGCGAGACCCATAGCATGGGTAAAGGCTTTTGCAGAAACTATTTCTGCAGATTTTTTGGCAGATAATTGTAGTGGAATGAATTGGCAATAAGTGGCTGCAAAATAGCTATAAATGCTTGAGGAGGAGTTATAAAATGCCAGATAAATTGATAAAAAAACTATTAGTAATTTTTGATGATTTTTATTAGGATCAGGAACATTTTTTGAGATTTTTTCGTTAAGGTATTCATTTCTTGCTAATCCAGAATTGTATTCGTATTTTTTGAAGAAATACATTGTTGTCATTATAACTGGCCCTAAATTGAAGAAATTTATTTTAAAATAAATTTTTAGTATATTTATTGTTTGAATAAAAATCATTTAGGTTCCAGGTTTACTTTAATACTTCAAATATATTCAAGCATGAGTAAAAAGTATTAGAGTAAACCTGGAACGACAGTGACCTAAATATTTTTTAGAAGTTATAAATGTATATATAATTTCTAAAAAATATTTAGGCCATATATACAGTATATAATAGAGTATTACAGTATTTTTCTGCTATAGTGAACACTCATATAAATTAAAATTTATATAAATCACGTATTAATTTTTTTAATACCTATTATTTGAATTATTCCTATTATAACGAATGCAGTTTCGAGTTTTATTGCCCTTTCATTATAGGTAACTCTTTTGTTGAATGTTAATGACTGTGTTGTATTTGAAACATAAGACTCATTATGAATAATCACTTGTTCTCCCGTTAAATATGGTTTTTCTATAAGTGGTCCTAAAAAACCTCCGAATGCATACATAAATCCAGATATTTGTAAAAGTGGACCACTATATTGTTGCCACATTTCCATAATCCAAACTGTCTTCGCAATCTCCCACCCACCGGAACACAAACCCGACACAAATGTTAATAAATATAAACAAAATAAATTATCCGAAAATGGAGTTGAAGCTGTTGTTATTGCCAATAATATAACGAGATAACCGGCAGTTATTTGACGGTTGATGTATTTGTAGAGTATACCGACTGAAATTTAAAAATTGTAAATATAATCATGATAGTGATTAGGGTAATCAGGTCAAATTGGTTCAAAAACTAGACATTACCTGGACAACTTAAAAAATCAAAGGGGGACCAAAGGATAATTTTTTATAAATTTTTATTTTTAAATAAACTCAAAGGGGGGACCAAGCACTGAAATTTATAAAAATAGCCCAAAAACTGGACGTCTGGCCACCCTATGCACTATGCATAGCCATAATAACACGAACCGGGTTTTCACAATAAACAATACTTTACTGGTTTCAAATTTTATAATTAATTATTTAAACGTTTGTAAATTAAGTTTATATTTTATTAAAATCTTGGTTAAAAATTTTTTTTTAATTATTTAGATGTCTATTAATATAAAATTAATATTTTATAAATGTATTGATGTCGCAAAAAATGCTAATACTATGGATTACTGGGGACTAAATATTTCTTTAGTTCTGATTAGAGACTAAATACTAAAGGACTAAAATTTTTGAAGACGAGATAGTCTAATACTAACGCTTTAAATTACGGATATTAAACACTTAAATTTTTTGTTTTTGTAAATCTTTTAATAAACTAATCAAGAAATTTAATAATTTCTGATAATAAATATTTGAGTTTACTTACAAAGAGAGCCTAACATATACCCTAAAGTTATGAAAAGCGTAATTAATGATATTTTATCCATCGAAGTATTCTGTATGTGCTTCAAATCAACCAGCGCTGGTCCAATAGCTGAATCACTTATTCCCTTTTGTAAAATAATAAAAATATCAATATTTGTATTTTTTTGCGTTGAACTTACTATAGTCATGTTGATCACCACAATATTTATAGTATAAATATATTTTTCCCAGTTTATGGTTTTCTTTGTAAACATTAGCTCTTTATTTTCCTTCCCCGACATTGCAAGTAACTTATGTCAGTTAATAATTTAATAAAAGCTGAAAAATATTTGTTGCTTTCAGCAAAAGGATATCCTTTACATAAAATAGATTAGAATTTTTTGTAATTATAAATGCAAACTATTTATATATAAAATTCAATTGGCTTCAATTCAATTCAACAAAATTCAATAAATTTGGCTTAAATGTGAAGTTATTTAAAAAAAATGATATATAATTAATCACTTAAATAATAGTATATAATAATTATAAAACAATAATTATGATAATAATAATTTTGAAATTAAAATGACTCACTATCAATAGTTAATGAAGTGTAGCATGCCGTAATTTAGATCAATATATTAGTATTACAATAAAAAAGTACAAGTTTTATTTTTCTTTTGTGTTCAAGCTGCGTAACCAATCTGAACTATAACAACGTTATATTTAATAAATGTATACACATC
>JAQGCH010001276.1:0-16427 GCA_034699485.1 Nanhermannia elegantula | reverse complement strand
TCACTCTTAACGGACCAACAAATCAAAAATTAAGTCACAATTTGAGCGCAATTTTCAATTTTTTAATCAATATTTTTCTTAATAAATGAATTCATAAATAAATAAGTTTTAAAAAGTTAATTATAATATTTGAATTTAAATCGCAGTTATGAGAACACAGCACACATTCAAATAAAATTTTGATATTTTATTTTATGCAGAACTTGATTAAAACCACTAACTGTGAAATTTGTGAACAATTGGTATTTAATTTTACATTGGTATCAAAGGTATTACCAGTATTCCAGTTATTCGTATAGGAAAATAATGGACTCTATGTTACATATTTATAAAACGCTTAATTAAAACAATTATTTTCTGATAAAAAATTAATATTTTGTTTAAATTAAGAAAATTTTCTCAAATTTGAAATTTTTATTGATCTCTTTGTATCACAAATAATAAATATTAACACTTATTTAATTAATCAAAACTAAAATAAGATTTTGTAATGCATTACAAACTGTGAAAAATGGAAACAGACCTAAAGACCAGACCAATCCATTTGTCTCTGATCTGGCCTTATATGAATTTCGTGGTCTTTTGGTCTGGTCTTCTTTGGTCGGTCTCATGGTCTGATCTTATTTTTATTTTTGGTCATTGGTCTGGTCTTTTTGTCTGAGGTCAATCATACCTATGGCCTTTGGTTTGGCCTCTTGGACCAGATTAGACCAAACCAGAGATCACAAGACCAAGTCTTTCAATCACTAATTTTGACTATAAAATAAACTGTTTGAGAGACGGAATAAAGTAGAGACAGAATCTCTCAAATTTGAGATGGGTTGGGGTGGCCTAAGGTGTCGAAACAAGTGGTGTGGGTTTATGGACCATCGAAAATTTTATAGACCAGAAATTTTAGTGCAATATTTATTACATCGCTATCATATATTATAAATTTAATATACTATAAAAATAAACCAGTTTCGCATCTCTTAAAATAGATTTACTTTAAAAACAAACCCTACTCTTTTAACAAATAAATAAAAACTTTTAATCTATACAAACAGACCAGTAATCTGTCGATAACTATAGACACGAGTTGAAGTACAAGTTCTATCGTTAGAGTCCCGCGAAAGGTCTGATTTGGGCTTTTTGTAGGCTTTATTGAGTATAGCATTAAACAAACGACAATCCTTTTCTTCAAGACTTTACCAATCATTTGCAGATACTTTGAGAATGGCTTCCAAATTGCCGGCGATATATTCGATGGCAGAAGACTCTAATTTTGTTGAGCTGTATCTGTTTGCGATCTCAAGCATTTTAATTGCATTAACTATTGAGAGCTCGAATATCAACAGATTCTCACAAATATTCTTCAATTCAATGACATTATATTTATCCGAGACGTATAACAAGTCTTCAGCCATTGTTTCGATATTTTCGAGTCGTGACAGATATAGAAATTTGAAGAACTCTTCGAAAACATCGCTTCGAATGTCTTCAATGATAACTTCGTTCTCATTTCTCTCTTTCATATCGTTCATAAACATGACTCTAAATACTGATGAACGCAAAGAGAGAACAAAATACTCTTTTTCTCCAACAATTACTTTGCAATGACTCATATCCTCGCGATTTATGTATTTCTTAAAACTAAAGTCATAACAATTCTCAGAATCATTAAGTCCTAAATCCAAACCTATAGTAAGGTTATTGTCGGGCAATAATTCACTTGAATTGCTTAAAAGTTGTTCTCTTTTGACGAAGTGATCAAATCCCAAACCAATACATTTTCCTTTTGAATCAACGAAATCCGCTTCCTGTGAACTCTGTTTATATATCACTTGATTCCTATGATTTTTGATGTTAAAACTGTACTCCGCTCTAACACTTGATTCTTGACTATCACTCAAATGCAAGAAAACACTGATTGTGTCAAAATGTGGTTTCATTATTATTTGCCATTGATTAGAGCCAACTGCAAAACATGTAAAACCTGTTTACTTTCTATTTTCGATGCTTCAGAAAAGTAATTTATAACAAAATCACTTTTGCTTTGATGTTCTTTTGCGATGCCATCAATGCGAAGTAGAACTCATTGGTCTCAAGTGATTTGAAGAATGGCTCCAAAATTATTCTTAGTTCAAATTTAAAATTAAAATTTTCATAATTATTTTGAACAACAATTTGTTTTAATTAAATTGAATTCATTTGTTATGCTTTAAAACGCGAGACAAAGTTTTGCAAATTTAAATATTGACCTTTATTTAGGAACCGAACATACATAAGTGGTTTTATAGCTATGAAAACCCCTATTTTCTTATAATCTCAAAATTAAGTGACGCCCTTTGCCAATGAACCAAACATTACAAAATTTTTTCACAAAATTTTAACCATTATTTTGTAGATTCGATCAAAGTTTCATTGAATTAACTCATTTTGTTAACAAATTATTCAAAAAATTGAGCGGTTTTATAGTTATGAAAAGAACTTTATTAGTATTACAATAATTTGGAGTTAATTTTCTGCCATTCTTTAAAATGTGTTACAAACAAATTCCAGCGTTTATTAAATGAATAACTCAATAGAAATGCAATAATAAATTTGCTAACAAGCAATAATCGTTTCCTTATCTCAGATTTTCTTACAAAATCTGAATCTATTTTCATAATCTGAATGAACACAAAAATATGAATAAACGATAAAATTATAAAAATGAATAGCAAATAAACATTTTTAATATCATCGCGTAAAAACAGAAGAAAATCTTTATATTTTCTAATCATTTGTAGATTATGTCAATTTAAACAAAGTGGTGTTGAGTTGAATTACCACTTATTTGCAACCAATGCCTCAGACAATATCTTTGATAGTACTTCAAAGCCAACGTCTTATAAGATCTTCTCTTTCAGTACTGTCATAATAAAAATCAAACTCTAATAACCATTTCATTAGCCATAAGTTCATTCTTAAGTGACATTAAACGGATATTAAACAAAGTGAATACCTATTGCCAGACAATCGATGAGAGCTCATAATTATGCTGAAAATGTTGTTCACAAGTTTTTACTAATATTAATAATTTCTATATTTTATTACTTAAAAAATGGAAAAAAATAAATTATTTAAGTTAATAACTAATGTACCACATAATGTACTGGTAGTGTTACGTAAATTTATAATTTAATTCATTTTAAAAGAAATACTAAAAAATAAATCGATTTATTGATTAAAGCGTTGCTTCGAGACAGATATGTATGATATACTAAAATTATGAAAAACACAACAAAGTTAATTATTGACTGTATAAGTTAGGGTGACAGGTCAAATTGATTCCAAAACTGAACATTACCTGGACAACTTAAAAAATCAAAGGGGGGACCAAAGGATAATTTTTTATAAATTTTTATTTTAAAATAAACTCAAAGGGGGGGACCAAGCACTGCATTTAAAAAAAAATAGCCCAAAAACTGGGCGTCTGGCCACCCTAGTATAAGTTAATAAGTTGCTCTTCAATATAAAGTATAATTCAAACTTTCTTTATAATCCACGTTAAGTTTTAAGATACCGGTAATTTTAAAATATTATATTTAACTTATTTTTTCTTATTAAACGTTAAACGTGTAAAATAGCGCAAACTCGATCATAAGATGAACAAAAATAAACTTCTATTCAATTATAAATAGTTTGAGAATTAAACTTTCAGTTTGACTAGAATTTAGACTTTATTGTAAAGACAATTCTCAAACACTTTTACTTTAAAACACTTTACATATAGATTATGTTTAATTAGCTTTAATTTATTGACAAAAATATAATTAGACTTTTGATATAAAACGAGAATCAATAAAATGATGAAATAAGTGACAGTTAGACTCTCATCACATTTAACAATCGAATACAAGAAACCCATTTATTATAGAGTTGATTATAAGCGGAGTTTTTTACATTTACTTTATAGTATGTTTGAACTGTCCCAACACATATTTGTCTTTTACATAAGAGTCTAATGTAATGAAGCCATTAAATTATGTCAAATAATAAAAAATATTTTTGTTAAAAGTATATGAAAGATATTGATTATATATATAATAATAGAAACACATAATATATGTATTTGAAAAATATATAAAATAATTATATTTCATTTTTAATTATCTTGATTCATATTAATTTCTTGTGAGGAAAACACTGATTCCAAGCCTACAGACGCTGTTAATGAGCCAGTTATTTGTCCATAAATAGCATCAGAGCTTTTGCGTATTATAATTCCCGGAAAGCCATGCATTTTCATCAAGTATTTGATCACATCTGAGTCAACAGTTCGCCACTCATTAGTTCCTTTGCCGTCAATTTTTCTTCTCCAGGAATTTGCAGTGAATTTAATGTTGAGCTTAAAGGGAATGGTCATGTCGTTAACCCAATTAGCATACGATGAGATCTTAACTGCAGAATAGGGCGGAAGAGTCACTATTTTAGAAATACGATAAGTCCTCGTTTGAGTATTTGATTCCTCAGTCGATTTATCATAAGTTTGTTCCAATCCTTTTGTCTTATCTCTTGAGATAGATTTTTGAATTGTTTTTGAATCTGATATTTCCTTAGTATTTGTTGCACTGCTTTCTGTTTCTGAAGTTCTACCAGAGGTTCGACTCTAAAAAATTTTAATTCTCTGTTCAATAACTAAAATAGTTTAATCATTAATTAGAAATTTTTGTCCAATTATATAAATAATACTATATTTAAAAGAAAGAATTTTGATAACAATAAGCTTACTTCAAAAATTTTTTTAGCAAAATATGTTTTTACACGTTTTTACATATTTAGAGTAAAGCCTACTTATTTGGAAACTATTTTTATAAGAAAATCTTGAGAAGTATTCTTCGAAAATGCAAAAAATAACTAAAATTAACAATTTTTACGCAAATCAATTTTAATGCAGAATTAAGAAAATAAATCCTAAATAATATTAAAGCCACGCCACTACAATTTTTGGCTATAATTAATGAATTAATCAAATTATATTAAAGATAATTTGATTTACATTTATTTTAATAAAAATTAATTTCAATATCAAGGGAATAATGACAAGAAATGAGGTTATGGACAAAAAAATATAGAGATACGACACAAATAATTGATAATTGTGATAACTGTCATCGAATTAATACTACAAGCTATTACTTTAAATATAAATATCTGTTAAATAACTACATAACAAATGCAATATACTTACCGTTTCAGAGGTACGAGCTTTGGTGGTCTCATAAGATCCGTGCACAGTGAATCCGGCGCTGACGGTAGCAGACGCACTAGCTATGAAATAAACGCGACTCGGTCATTTCACCGACAACCATTTCACCGACAGACCATTTCACTAACAGACCATTTCACCGACAAAACATTTCAAAAGTAAAAAATTTTTTTAATTGATTTATTGATATTTTGTCGTGTCTCATTGCTTTACTACACTCTACATATCATTTTGATCATAATTAAAAATAGTCAATTTTCACTTTGTTTCCATGCGTTATAACTCCTGAAGCGTTAGTCTGATCTGCTTAAGACTTATATCGTTGTAATCAGCTCTTAATTACCTTTAATTTGATATATATGTCATCAGGTTTAAGCTGATTTAGAGGTTGGCCACTTATTGATCAGCTTAAGAGCTGATTACAAAAATATAAGCCTTAAGCAGATCAGACTAACGCTTCAGGAGTTATAACGCATGGAAACAAAGTGAAAATTGACTATTTTTAATTATTGACATAATGATATGTAAAGTGTAGTAAAGCAATGAGACACGACAAAATATCAATAAATCAATTAAAAAAATTTTTTACTTTTGAAATGTTTTGTCGGTGAAATGGTCTGTCGGTGAAATGGTTATCGGTGAAATGTACCAATTCCGATATTAAAACCAGCTGTAGTCAAAATCCCGACACTGAGAGATCCGCCTACCGTTCCGGTCTCAGATTGCATTGTCGACAAAGATTGCGTAAAACTTGAAGATATGGCTTCTGATGCGGTGTTTGTGAATGATTTTGCTGAAGACCTTATAAAAAACATTAACACTAATAGAAAACTACAAATTGATCTCAAACCTTAAAAAACTCACATCGATTGTGTGTTACTCGAAGAGTCGTCTTCTCTAAAAGAAAATGAATCTAAAAATCTGGTAGAAGTGCCAAATGAAGTGGTAAACGATTCCATGAACTGTTTCTCACTCGAGACTTCATGATTGAGACTCGCGGGCGAGTTGTTATTGATAACGGCGGTGTCGATTAGGCTGATCTGCTTTTTGTTGAATGCAATTATTTCTGGTAAAGACTTATCCCATTCAATCGAACTTAACTGTGCATTGAATGTATAGTTTTGGAGCTCAAACTTGAACAATACTTTATTGTTATGTTTATTGGAATCCCTTATATTGTTATAAAGTGCAAAACCAGTTGAATCCAAAGTTGCGTTTTTAATATGTGAGACACCAATCACTGAATATTCATTCGTGTTATCCGATCTCATTCTATATAAGGCTAAAAAGTTTGCATTTTTTAGAATAAATTTGTTTAATCCACAAAATTTATGCCAATAATCCATAATTACCCGTAGGATTAGTGGCGTCGGTGGGCTCTAATTTCCACAAAGCGTTCATTTTATAAGTTTTCAGAGACTCGTCACAAATGCTATTTTTGATGCCGTCTTTATAGCACTCAAATGTTTGTAAGCCTTGTTTCTTAAATGAAACAATTTGTTTAATTGACGGAAATCTTCTAATTCTTAAACTGGTTTCATCTCCGGCTTCAGATTGAGAAAGCATATAAAGCTTGCCATAAACAGAATTAAGATCATTGTCTTTCATATCTTTATAATAAGTCTCACATTCGCCGGAAACTAAATTCTCATTCAATAAACATTTTCCCTAATTATTGATCAAAATTTGAAAAAGGATTTAATTTTTGAAACTTATTTATGTAAAAAATGTTATGTATTAGATATTTGTAAACTACTAGAAGAATAATTTCTTATTAAAACATTAAATTAATTCAAATTTTTTGAGAAATAAAGAGATAAACTTATAGTTATTAAAAACCAATTCTTACATTTCCTGTCAATCCATTCATAAACACATGATTTTTATGATTTGATGTAATTCTATAGTAAAGACCGGTAAATAAATCGGTTTCATTACCGTCCGATAGTTTTATTCTTCTATTCGGAAAAAAATCTGAATTAGGATTTATTTCGAGGATTTTTGGTTCAACTAAAAGCTTGGGTTTGATTGAAATTTCGCAAACAGTGGCTGCAAAAGAGTCGCAATTCTGCGCTTGAATGGCACCAACATTTGTCTCTCTATAGTTTGAACCTTTGAATGAATTCATAACTAAACACTCATTTGAGTTATCATTTGACTCATTATTTTCAACATTAAATTTCGAGACTATATTTCTGTCAAACGACTGAAGCCACACATTCTCAGTGATGTTGAAGTGACGGAACAAGTAAAAGGTCCAAAACTTCTTTTCTTCTGCTGATGAAATTGAAAGCAATTTGGCTTTGAATGCAGACTTGCAATAGGCAACTGATTCACCATAAGTAGAAGCAGTATCAAAGATTGTAATGCATTTATCATTTTCATACTGAAACCAACCGACTTCACAACCATGAGATATTAAAATTAGATCTAATAACAAAATTAATGTATCAATAGTTTAGTCATATATTGAGAGTAAGATATCATAATTTGTTTGTTCAAAATCATTTTCTCCCTATTTAAAGCATACTTAAGGATATGATTGTTGCGATTTTATTAAACATGTTAAATAGTATATAATGAATAGTTTTTTTCACTATTAGACAAAGCAATGCCGCAGATCTTTTTAGACATCAATTTTTGTTTGGGAAATATTTGTTTATTATTTAGTATTTATAGAAAATTTGCTAAATATGCGCATTAAATATTTTAAATGATTATAAAGTTTATAATAGTTAACTCATAGATAATCTTTATTGAAATAGTTGTTATAAATTCTAAGAAATATAAGACTATTCTGCTTTAGATTTATAATTAATACACGGAGTCTACACATTCATTTCAAGGCGAGAATCAGCTTATATTTTTCTCTAAAGTTTTAAAGTCAATAAACACTATTAATTGATTAAATACTTATTAGAAATCAATACTATCAGAAGGTCATTGCAGTTTTTTCTAAGAATAAGTTGAATGGCTCTAAATTATTCAGAATTTCTTCAAAATATGATTTGATTTTGATTTTTACCATTGCTATTCGTTATACCATTTATTATTTATCACTTTATTTATAAATGATTTAATCAGTTTTGTGAGTTTTCTATATAAATACAAGTATTTATTTGTCAAATAATTTTGTTTTTTCTAGAATTAAAAAAATAATTCTAAGAATTAAAGACTATAAATAATATAATCGTTATTAGTATATGACTAGATATTACATGTGTTCTATAGAGGTATAATTCTAAAGAAAATTTTACTCATAATTGAGACGTTAGAATAAATTCGTAAATAAAGATAATCTTCCCGTTAATTATCATAATTATTATACAAATTATAATCATTTAAAAAACATTTAATGCGCACATTCAAAAAAATAGCTTATAAATACTCATTATTAAACATATTTAGGTCTAAATATTGCAGATCTGTCAAAAGTTTATAATTATATAAGTTTAAGTACAATTATAGGTTAATTTGTTTAATAAAATTGTAACAATCATTTGGTTTGAGTATGTTTTAAATATGTACGGTAACATATATTAAATTGTTCGAAAAAGCAGTCCAACAGAAAATGAAGCACTTTTACAGTTCACTTTTATTTTCTACAATACTTGTACTGACTTGTCTTGAGTTTGTCTCATCACACGCGTCATTGTATTCAATAAAAGTGGCTTTAATTGGAATTTGTCCCCAACTCATCAATTATGGAATTTTAGTATCAATTAATTTCTCTGCGACGAATGCGGGAAAAAACCCACACAAAAGGACATCCGGTTCTTCCGCAGCAAAATCTCCACTTAAGAAAAGAGTGAAATAAACGCCAATCTCTTAACTAATTATTTGTAAAAGACTTTTTTGTTTTAGAAACAAGATTTTGACAATAAAAAACTTCGCGGTCAATCCATCAAAAAGGGTATAACAAAAGAAAATGCACCCGTTTATGAAGGCATCGCTGGTCCGTACAAAAAAGTAGCGGATATTGTCGCTAAAAAGGGGGTGATGGAAGTGCACCACATTCCTGCTAAATCTCTATATAAGTTTTCAAAAGAACATAAGCATATAACTAAAGAAAAAGCGCCGGCGATCTCTCTATTGAAAGGTAACCATAAAAAGACGGGTTCTTACGGAAGTAGTACTAAATCTAAAGAATATCGCAGAATTCAGGGAGAATTGATTGAAAATGATAAATTTGACAAAGTGATAGCGATAGATATCGACGACGTTCAGAAAATAGTTCCGAATGACTTAAACCCAAGTGAATACTATTCATTTTTTAATTGGGTTCATCATATGAACCCATTTCCATAAGAAGGGCCTATGAGTATAGCACTTTGTATATACTGATAGGCCCTTCTTATGGAAATCGGTTCATATGATTTGAGTGCTAGAGTTAACCATATATACACAGCTAAAGGCAGCATATGGTAGATATTTAGGTTTGAGTGTTGGGCATAGCGCTTAAATTTTGAAAATTTTTAAGCTCTTTTAAAAATGTAATTTAAATATAAAAATAATAACAGAAGAATTAGAAACAACATAAATACAATTTTTGCTAATTTTACTAAATTAAGTCAATCTGTTAACGCGCTTCGATTTTAAATTGTAACCCAATTATACAAATTTTGGTGTCTTCTAATTCTCTGTATTTCATTTGGCAGAAGGGTATAAGAGGGCCCTTACTGTATGAATGTGCTTAGGATTGCATTAATTAAGTTTAATGTCTAATACAGTGATCGGCAACTCATTTAGCCTATAGGGCCAGATAGAGCTGAGCATGTAAAAATTTTTTAGCGCGAAATTAACTTATAAATTTGCCTTAAAAACCTAACCTAATACAACTGATTTTATGCTATCTCAATGATATTTTTTGGAAAAATTATTTTATATATAGATTATCTCAGAAAGCCGATCATTTTTCATTAAAGCTGTGATGTATTTATAATCCTTTAACTGTTTTTGTAACTTAAATATTGAAAGAGTATTGTCTCAAATGCAGTCTTTTAATGTTTTAACTTATTTGTGGTCCAATTTTATTAAAAAGAATTCTTATAATGGATTATAGAAATTACACTACAGTTTCCCAAAGTCTCAGAGGGCCGCAAAAAATGACTCAAAAGGCTGCCAGTTGCCGATCACTGGTCTTATATAACAACAGCTATACTTTTAATTAAGTTGAAGTTCCTATATTGAAACGTAATGTTTCTTAATTAACGCTTATTTAATACATACAATGTTTTAAAATTTAATAGTTATCTATTTTTAAATGATACCAAAGAAAATCGTTAAACATTGTATTAATCAAATATTAATAATATGTCAATCTTTTCAAAAAAAAGTTATTTTAAAAATTGTTTTTTTGCATACGATGTAAGCTCAAGCTAAAGCTCACACAAAACGAATTTATGGTCATCACTAGTCATTTGTGACTTAATTTTCATGTGCTTTATTAAACAGTATGAAGATATAAATCCCACATCATTTTTGTTTGCTTTTGCAGATTTGTTTATTCTGATGAAGTGATGCATTTTTTTGCAAAATAGTTTAAATTAAAGTAAATAAATAGAGTCGAAAATTCTACTAAAACGAGTCGCCAGTATATCTCTATAGAGACCCGAACAAAATTTAGTCCAACATTCAAATCTCAAGTTTTGATGCCAACCAGTATTTTATAGCTATTAATTTAAAATAATTAACTAATAAAATACTACAGTGTGCTATTATTTATTTAGGGTTAAGAAATGTGGTGCGTTTGCACAAAAGATATGGCACTATTACTAAA
Organism: Nanhermannia elegantula; assembly: GCA_034699485.1. Lineage (NCBI taxonomy): Eukaryota > Metazoa > Arthropoda > Arachnida > Sarcoptiformes > Nanhermanniidae > Nanhermannia > Nanhermannia elegantula. The sequence continues at coordinate 5,415 of JAQGCH010001276.1, read as the reverse complement.
CTCCAGTTTAAAAAACTATTAATAGACAAAGGATTGCAGAAACCAAGCAGTTACAAAAATATTAAGAGTAGAATTAATCATTTGGAAACTCATTCAAAAAAACGTAAGGAAATTGACAAAACTACGAAAGAAAATTTTTTGAAGAAAAAGGACTCGGATTCAGACAGTGGGTTCAGTGATTTATCGAGTGAGAAGGATTCCGATGGAATCAAATCTAATGAAGAATAATATTTATATCAAAGTTATTATTTTCTATTTTCTCGATATTCTTAATAATCATTTTTAATCTCAAGTTTTAATTTTAAAAAATATAATCAAATTTATTACAAATTATATGATAAATAATTATAAACTTTAAATAATTTTAAAAATATTAATTAAATTTAACTTAAATTAATAAAGAAATTTATTTCTATAATATAAAATATTCTATAGTCACTGGCGTAGGGCTAAAGGGCGTATGGGGCTAAGGGGGGCTATAGCTATAGGCGACCTTATTCTTACCTTTTGTAAGTGTGCTTTCCTGTTTAGCAGATATGTATTGCACTAATACCTAACCTAAACCTACTTTATGAAGGGTTAGGTATTAGTGCAATACATATCTGCTAAACAGGAAAGCGCACTTACAAATGGTAAGAATAAGGTCTTCTATAGCTAAGAGATTTTCCTTAACTTAAGTGTAGGTCTGTGGCAGTTTTAAAAAATTGCCATATGTTCGATTTTTTCAATGCCTAGCCCACCAACCAAAAATTTGTAGCTATGCCACTGGTTCCTAATGTGATTACATCTATAAATTTTATCTAATTTTATGTGAAGTAACGGGAACTTTAAGATATTTTTAAAGAATATTTCAATTTAATAAAATTCTAAAACATAACAATGCCTTTTAAAAGTTTTCAACAAAACCGTGTTATTTCATAAATTTTTAAACAAACAATAATTATAAATAGAAAAAAATTTCAAATTATTTGAAAAAAACTGTTTTAAAAGTAAATCCTTCAGGGATTTGAAATCTAATTTTCATAATAGAGACAACAGTTTTGAATATTTTTAAATAATTGACATCAGAAATGAGTGATCACAACTCGAAAGAGCCATTATCTCCGGACCAAATGGTTCGGGTGAGTCTTGGAATCGATAAACAAGAAACTCGTTCGGTGCCGTTTTGCGCTGTATGTCTCGCACATCTCAACAAACTCTGTCCGCTTGATCCAGATATTACTTCACAGCTATACATGGGAACCAATTCAGCACATTTTTCGACAGTCAAAAGAACGGAAACTCCAAAATTCTCTGACGAAAAGGAATCTCATTCTACACCAAAGTCATCGTCAGATGGAAAGGATTCAGATTCAAATCATGCCTCATCTTCGTCTCCATCATCCACTTCTTGGAATGAATCTACTTCTGGTGCCAAACATTCGGATACTTCTGGCAAAAGTGATAAATCGTGGAAACAAGAAGATGAAGAGCAGAAGAAAAAGAAAAAAGAATCTGAAAGTACTCGAAAGCTTCCGTCTCAGACCCAATGGCAGTCGAGTACAAAACCGAGTCATGAAGATTACCAAAAGAAGAAAAAGAAAGATTATTAGAGAATAGATTCAAAGAATACTCAGTGAAGTAAATGAAAAAAAATATATTAATTGAGACAAATAAAAATTTTCTGCTCTTTATATCAAAACAAATTTCATTTGAAACAAGACTTTATTTTAAGATTAGACTAAAATTTTAGATAAAAATCAATTTAACATAATATTCAAATTAAACACAAGTTATGGGTTATTCTGATCTCATTATAATTTTTATTTGTGAAGTTTTTATTTGAGTTTAGGACTTGTTATTATTAATTATTATTAATTATTACTAATTATAAGGAGAGGAGTGGCGCAACGCGCTATGGCTTCGACTCCGGATCGAAGGGTCTGAGTTCGAACCCCAGGCGTGGCTATTTTCTCTGCTATATGTTTGACCACATATTCAGTGTTTTTTAAACACCCCTTTGACCCGACGCGTATGCCCACAGCCGGCACAGGTTCCATTTGTAAAAATCTCACTGGTTTAACAGGGGCTTCGGCGAGATCTCCTCTCATTAAGGAGTTGGCTCAAGCGTTTTTTTATTACTAATTATTACTAACACTCAACAACCATTGGTATTGAGCTTTATTTTAAGTTTTTAGTTTATTTATAAAATATTAGAGACTACTCGTATTTTTTATTAAATAACTAGAAAAATAAGTTCACTTTTTTGTCGATTAGATTTTTATAATACAAAAGGTTTAATGTTTTATCTTAAGAACAAAAACTATAACAATTAATATCTATAGTATTTTTTGATAACTATTCAGTAAAGCGAGCATTAGTTTAAGGATTGTTAAAACTTTATTATATGAAAGTATCCCTAAATTCTGATATGACCTAAATATTACTGTCTATTGATATATACTATAAATTGGAAAATAAATTTAATTTTGAGGTTTGAGTTGAGTGGAGCTATTGTTGACTTGTTTAAGATGATTGATTTGTTTCAAATGTTCGTCAGCCAATTCTTCGAGCAATTGATGTCTTATAATAATTGTACAAACATTGATAATTATAGTACTGTACCGCAAAACATTGTCATAACCAGTTTTTTTGTTAGGGGACTAAATCCTAAAAGTTTTATCTTAAAATCAAGACATTTAGGCACTCGGTGGCGAGCGTCGAGCCTAGAATTTTCACAAAACCTGAGTGAGAACTCGGGTGAGTGTCAAGTATAATATTATTGAGTTTGAAAAAATTTTTAATCAACCAAAAATTTCATAGAATCGCATAGTTTTGTAACAAATACTCTACGATTAAAAATTAATTTTTTTGATATAAAGTGTTAATTTTTAGGCGTAGATGAAAAGTTTAAATGGGCGTTCTGAGTCACTTCCAATGTTAAAATTTATAATCCCAGCCCATTATAATATATTCTGTATTGTAGAGAGGATTTGTTTCTGAACAAGAATATGAAAGTTCTATTTCAATATCTTAAACTAGCTATTAGTCAATTCCTACATAATTTAATATTTAATTTTTATGGTCTTAAAATATTAATTTTATCGCTAACTCGCTCTAATTCTTAAATTTTGAATTACAGGTAATTACAGGCCCTTCCCGTAATTTGATTCTAATTATTTAATACTATTTCCTCTAATTCTGGATGTGGTCCTATTCTTCCAATCAAATTCGCTGACGTTAATTAGATATCCTTGAAATAAATGGTTCAGTGGTGGAAAATTGAGTTTCTTATATTTGCTCAGTAGCTGACCCAAATTTTTAGCCTTATCTGACCATTGTCATTTTCACGTGATACTAACCAATAATATATCATCTGTCAGGTTGTTTAGTGGCCAGATTTGCCATGCATAGAAGAACTGCCTGACTCACATACAAATTCTACTCATTATTACATCGATCTTGATATACGACTTCATATTTAGCTACCAATTCAGGAGAACGGGGAAATATAGCTATTCATTCCCTACTCTAATAATTATCGATAATTTTCACTGTTTTATTATTGACTTATTTTATTGTTTTATTTATTTCGCTCATATTAGTGTTTGTTTAAAATACTCGAATTACAAACAAACAGATGTAAATGCTTTGTATACTGGAAACGTATCTCTTCAATTTTCCATAGAGGGACGCGTAAAATGGTTACGTCACTTGGTGGCGTAACCTTTATTTTGCTAACTCGGCCACTGGTGACTTTTCGGGGAAAATTGAATGCCTTCTGACCGCGTTTGAGGTAATACTGAACAATAATATATAATTAGTCCTGTTCTATAGTAGCCAGTATTGGAGTTTTTGCGTGGACAAAGTAATTCTTTCTATTATATTATGTAGATAGTGGTGGAGTTACAGCTATTCATGTTTCTCAATTTTTCAATATTTAAAAAGCTTCGCCCCTATTAGTGATATTGAAATGAAACTTTCGTAATCTTATTCAGCATCAAATTCTCTACTAGGTAAATTAAATTTAATGGGCGTGGCTCTATTTTTTATAGGTGGGAGTGTCTTATCATGAGAACTGTCATGTATCTGTCATGAGAACTGATGCCTATTTGTTCAACAGATATAGTTATCCGAGTTCTGCAGTCATTTGCAACATACATGTTATCCTTTCAAATGTGATCTCATGACAAAGATTTAAGTCAAGATTAGAATGCAGTTAATGGATGTTTCACTCAACAGGGCTTAAAAGAAGTTAAGAAATCGGTTAATGTTTGCAGAAGTGAAATCAAACTTTTGAATGACATAATGGTTGAGACAAATCAAAAGTTAAATTCAATTGACTGCGCACTTAAGCCCTTTAAGGACTTCCCATAGACTAACAGTTAAGTGCAATTTGCAGACAAAATATTTTGCGCCAGATTTTCACTTTAGTTAATGAGTTAAATGAGTTAAAGTTAAATACCTTTTACTAAAACCAATATTTTGTATTAAATAAAATGTTTGTAATATTTAAATGCGAAACTATTTTTAAGTATTCGTATCTCTTTTTCAAATGAATAAATATGTCTATAATAATAGTCTGATTCTAATAAATATATATAAATTTATAAATAACGAAACAAACAATATTAAACATCAAATAATATTTTAATGAGATATTACTCAAAAATAATGATAAAAACTGCAAACTTTTATATTTAGTTAATTAACTGTTAAAAGATTAACAATAATTTGTATGCGATCCTAAAAATATCTGCAGAATATCTGCAGAACTAGTATTTTATTAGATCTTATTTTATCAAATATTTGATAACTATTGATATAACTTTATTATCAGACAATTAAAAATTTGGTTTACAATATAATAATAAATGGAAACTCATTTTGTGTTCCTATAATAGTGTTAATCAAATTCCACTCAATTAAACATGAACTTCAATTTTAATCATCGCTAACTTTAATCATCACTTTAACGCCTTCGCCTTTGAATGCTGTATTAAAAGCGTCCAAACATTTATCAAAAGTAAATCTGTGCGAAATCAATGGCTTCAAATCGACTCTACCTGTGAGTTAAATAAAAATCTTTACATTAAATGATCAAAAAAAGATTTCTAATAAACTTATACAAAAATATAACTCACCAGAACTCACAAGAGCTATAGAATCAGGAAAACTACAGGTAATTCAAAAAATTAGAAAAATAATGATTAGATTAACAAATAATGTCTGAAAATAAGATCTATTTTTATACCAATTGCGATAACGGAATGACCCGAGAATAGTAACCTCACGAATGGCAGCATCAGATATAGGTAGTGTCACCTCATGAGGTCCATGTCCTACAATGACAACAGTACCGCCTGATTTAGTGGCTAAAAGAGACAGTCTTGTACTCGATGGCGCACCACTGCATTCAATTGTAATATCAGGCAT